>PYUH01000090.1:202993-223867 GCA_016808085.1 Suaeda aralocaspica | reverse complement strand
TATATATATATATATATAAGTTGATTCATTCTTAAAAAAGTTGTTTTCTTTTCACAATCTCCTATGTGACGAGTTTGCAAACTGCATCTGAAAGTAATGTTGTAACTAATAATATAATGAAGTATTTATGATTAGGTGGCTTTACTGAAACTTGAAATGACACTTTGACTTGAAACTAGTATTGATATGCATAGGAGCTTGACTGCTGTGCATGACATTTACTAATTGTTGCATAACTGATACGATGAAACCTTTTCTTTTACCAAGAACAGTTGGACTAGTCTTCTAACTATGATACCATTGAGGTCATACTCTAGCCTACAGAAATCACTCTTATCTGCTGCTTGCTTATTTTGTTTCCAAAATATGCATATACTTGCAGAGACTGCTGCTGGAAGTTCACAACAAGTGGATCTCTTTGGAGAGAATTTGATTGGAGACCTCTTGGATGCACCTACAACTGTTCCCTCACAAAACAATGCCATGAATAGCAACTCGTCCGATGCGGATTTATTTGCAGATGCTGATTTCGTATCAGCTTCCCCCCAAATGGAAGCAAGAGGCAATTCTCACACTCAGGTGTGCAGTTGATAGTTGTCCAGTATTTTTAAACATTTGACATACTGACACCCGGGGGGGGGGAGATTTGGAGCTTTTGAGTTTTCCATTGCTTGTATGGCAGTGGTTTTCAGCTCAAGTACAAATTAATTTCTAGAGAAGAAAAACTACTCCGTATTAAAATGCTTTTACTTTTGCAAGTTTTATGATTGATTCCCTTTTTTGCGAGTTTCTTCATCTGTGAAGCATAGTTTTATAAGAACCTGCATGATGTTATTCTGCTGCTATTTCTTTCAGAGTTGACACCACTAACTTGTTTCACCATGAACACTGTGCAGCCACATATTGATCTATTTTCTGGGCAAGCAGCATCGACCTCTGTAGAACCAGCTCCATCAGCTGCAGTTTCTTCAACAATGGACTTCTTCGCTGGATCCAATGCAGCTGTGCCTCCTGAACCAAAATCTGGTAGTTTTGAGACACCAAACATGAACCTTGCAGATCCTTTTGCGACTATGCCAATGAACACCTTTGATGGATCTAGCATTCTCGGAGCTTTCAGCACTCAAATTGATCAGTCATCCTCAGAACCCATAGATAATCCTATTAAGAATAGCGTGACTTTTGACCTTAATGGAAAACCATCAACAGATGCTAAAGCACCTCTTAAAAAGGACAATTTTCAGGTGAAATCTGGTATTTGGGCTGATTCTCTGAGTCGTGGGCTGATTGATCTTAATATATCTGCTCGTAAGTTCTTCTATCTTTTGGAAAAATTGTGAGATATTCCTACTTTGAACCCAGGCTTATCATTTTCAGGCATACATTTCAAAACTAGATGGATGCAAAAAGAATTAATATTAGGGTCTGTTTGGTTGAGTGGAAAACATTATCAATGGAAAATGAATTATCATGGAAAACATATACGGAAAAATTAGTTTTCCATTGTATGGTATTGTGGAAGAAAATTTTAAATAAAAATGGAAGGGAGAGGGTGGGTGGGAGATAAATGGAAGGAAATTTTTATTAGAATCTCACTTCTCAAGTTTGCATATTAGGACTCATTTGGTGGATTCAAATGAGTACTTTTACGGATTGGCTTCCCTAACATACTTGTACTGTTACTCTGCCTGCATAATAGTTGTCACTTGTCAGTCTGGTTTTGTCTCTAGTTTTATTTGTCTGCTGGAAGCATACTATTTCATTTTAAGATGGACTTGAGTATAACTTATTGCTCCAAAAACTGTCAGAGAGTTCTCAAGCTGTGAAAACATGCAAGAGATGCACTTGAAACCTTTCATTTTTTGATATTTGCTTTTCCATTGACACCTCAAAAGTTGCCTTTTTCTGCATACTATCTGATGTTAAATACTACATTATGTAGATATTATTAGGCTGATGTGTATTTTGAATTAGTAATGAGTCGATATGACAACAAAATCCTTATGGAGATAGCTGTTTGAAAACATCGATATTGATGATTCATATTTGAATATTTCTATGTGCAGCCAAAAAGGTGAATCTATCAGATATTGGCATAGTCGGTGGATTAAGTGATGGGTCAGAGGCGAAACAAAAGGCACCCTCAACATCGTTTAACATGGGATCGGCAATGGGCATGGGTATGGGTACTGGATTTGGTGGAACTGGTGTTAATTCAACAGCTTCTTCTGGGGATGACTTTTTCTCAAGCTTTACCAGTAGCAGCCAGTATCAGTTTGGCGGGTTCCAGAAATGATGTGTTCAAATTTTATTCAGAATTCTTTTTGGTGACCTTAATTTTTGTTTGTTTGATGAGAGGCTTAAATTTCAAGCATTCTTTTTACCATATGGTCATCTAGATTTTTACCAGAGAAGACTGTAATTTGGTGATTGTGATGTTTCGGGATTTCATTAAAATGAGAGTTGCTTCTATTATAAAGCCTCTATTGCGATTAACTGAGGAGCTTTGCTTTGATTGCACCACTGCTCCTGTTGTTCTGTATGTAGTGTTTTATGTACTTCAAAAAGGGAATAATGTCTTGATGCCGTTGGTCTGTGTACTTGTTTCTGAATCAATTGTATTGATGACAGAGTTCATGTAAAAAAGCCATATTGTATTAAATATACTTTATTGAATCGGAATTGGCTGGGTATTTAACTTGGTGCTTTTTAATTGTTGTGAAATTAATATGAATGGAAGATTTTCAGTGGAAAATGTTATTTTTTCGAACAACTCTTTTCTTTGTTTGGTTCATACAAGCGGACTTTGGTTTAGAAAGGAAACATACAAAAGTCATTATTGTGAAAATTTTCAACTAAAATAATTTCTAGTCTTAGACTCTTATAGTTTGTTTCTTCATCTTTATCAACATTCCTCTTAGGTTGATCATTATCCCTTTTATTATTGCTTCGTTTAAAGAAATAAGTTTCAAATTTATTGTGACTAGTTATTTTTTTACCGTACATTTTAGTGTCTATGACTATTAGTTTGTAATAGCTATTGTCACTGCATCAAAAACTTGAGCTCCTAAAACACAAATACAATCAGAAATCAGAAGTAACCATCCCCCACGAGGCAATACACGGTAATATTGCTAAAATCGTTATGGGATCTAAGACGAGATATTTTTCACATCATATACACAAATCAATGTGAAGTATTTTAGCTCTAAATTGAACAACCCCAAAAGGCAAATCCAAAGCAAAAACAGATTTTCAAGGAGACGGTCTTGGCACAGATTATTACAACATCGAGAAAATACAATATCTATACATCAGTAACCCCCCATTACCAGACCAGAAGGGACAAGATTCTACAAGATACAGGATGGAGTATGTTATAAAAAATTAACAGATAACTCATATTAAGAGGATCAGATCAGCCAAGAATCATCAGATTCATGGTGAAATACTTGTACTAGTACTGTCGTCTTTCTTCTTGAATGGACTGAAAGATACGTGCTGCAGATTCCCTTGTAGATTTTTGTGGCACCACTCTGATTACTCTAGCTGGCTTTTCAGCTGGAGAACCCTCAGAGATCCTAGTCGTTGGAGCCGCAGGAAAAAGAGGAAGTGCGTCTCTTCCTTCCATAGGAGGAACTGTACCTGTTTCCTGTGTTCTCTGACTAGGGCTACTTGCTGTGCTTCCTTGCAGCTCGCGTTCTTTAGAGGGCAAGGACCTTGCAGCAGGTGCAATGAGTCCATTCTTTTGCTTAGGTATATTCAATGAACTTTGATGTTGCATACCTCCATAATTGACGCTGGTCCCCGCAGGTTGACCTGTTTGACCATATGGGTTTGGACCAGAGAACTGGTTCAGTTGCTCAACAGTTGAGCCTGACATACTTGGGCTCATAATGGGCATGGGCATGCCATATGGAGGAAAGTAACCCTGCTGTCCGCCAAAATTCATCCCCGGTGGCATTCCCATGCCTTGTTGACAATGAGAATTTGGCATCCCATAAGCAGGATTTATCATGGGTGTCATGCCTGCAGGCCCACAACCTCCACAAACTGGGCCCATGCATCCATGTGCAGGATATGGCTTGTATACAAGACCTTCTGAAGGTGACATCACAGGCACCAACCATTGATGTGGAGCTGGTTGATGGAAGCTCCAAGGGTTCATCTTCGGATCTGCATTTACTGGAGGAAATGACGAACCTGTATTGACAGAGGAAGGCTGGTAGGCTGTAGGCTGAATAGCATTTTGAGGAGGAATCGGAGGTGATTTGGTGACAGCATTTTCAGCTGTACCTTCCATCTTATCAGCTGCCTTTTGGGAATCATCCTTTGGCGCACTCTTATGAACAATAGCTTCTGCTACACACTCTGAAGAATACTTCTTGACAGCCGAACCCTTAAAAGAAGTTTTCCTCAATAAGGCACTGCCTTCAAGTAGCAAATCTGGGGATTCTGCAATAAGTTTTTGCACCTACAATAGAAATCAGAAGCTTCTAAGCTTATAACAGAACAGTTGAGAGTCAATGACAAGTCTGGCTAAATATTTATGAATTACCTTTAACAATCTGTGCAACTCAAATATTTGAACAGCAAACACTCTTTGTTGGCTGTAAAGAAAGAGATAGATCATTAGTAAAAATACAGCAAAAAACCTCATAACGGCAGTATTTACTTTTTACAGAATCCCATTTTATCTCAACTGATTGCATAAAAATAAATTAAATAATCAAATCTTCAAGCACATATTAACATGTGCAAATTGGTTTATTTTGACATGCGCATTGTACTCAAAACCCTTATAATAATTTCAACAAGACATTTTCAACTTTGCACAGCACTTTTCAGTGTTCTTTATTCCTAAGTCACAACTAGTTACAAAGCTTCCAAAAGAATAAAACATTTATGTAACAATGTGCTTAGCTCTATTCTATATATACAAACACCAAGATCCAGCACACCAAAGCTTTGCAAGGTCCTTAGTTTTGAAAAATATAATAAAAAATTTGCTGAAACACCGCACCGAACTCTCAAAATGCACGCATATATGATAGAAGAATGTCAGAAACATTTTGTTATCATTGCTGCCTTGACAACCACAACTGCAGCATGATAGAAGTCATCTACACCACTTCACAAACTAAGCTAAGAAACCTGTGGGCTACCCGCCCTTTTTTCTTTTAATTCACACCCTTGAGTAGGGATGGCAGTTCAGATTTCAGACTAAGTCCGACCATACACCGCTCCAATCTGAGGAAAAAATCCACCTTTAAATAATCCGCTCCCTCCTCCAAAAATATCCGACTCCGAGCCAAAGTCGGAGTCGGATGCTAAAACTAATCCGAATTATCCGACAGTTCATCCAACTCTGGCGGATATCCAACTCCGGCTGTGCCTTCGACTTTTATTACAGTACTTTATACGTACAATAACAATTATTATCATTTATTTTTATTATCATCATCATTACTCCTAATATACTAATAGAATTGATTGCTTAATGTAATTAATCATACACATATATAATCGCTACTTAATGGTTATCAACCTATCATTAGGGATGACAGTCACTCTGCTCCGAATTCGGTTGCCTCCGCTTCGCTCTTAGGGGAAAAAAAAATCCGCTTCAACTCCGCCATGAAAAAATCCGACTACAATCGGAGTCGGATCCCTAATAATCCGATCCGAGTCCGACGTGTTGCCATCCAAACCCTTGAGCAACAAATAGGAGGACATAGCTAAATATAGTAGTTTGCAAAGCAATATCAAGGTAAGACACAGAATACGTTGACGACAGGCAGAGGCAAAAATCAAAAATGATGAATGATCCAGTGTCTCATGAGCTGCCTGGCACCAAATGCATTGGAAAATTGTTGTAGATGTTTAATGAGAATCGACTTATGGAATAAACAGCAAAGGAAGAAGAGAAAAGTGAGTAATAACTTACTTAGCAATAGCAGTCCTAGCTTTCCAAAAATGTTTGGGTCCTATAACGCGAACAACATCATCAGGATTCAAGTCGAATCCAGAGAGAGAATCATGGATAGAGGTGTGAGAGACATGATGATGTCCATAATCGAAGCTTTGTTTATAGGGAGAGGGATATTGTTGTAATGTGGACATTCGGTTATCAGAGTTATAATGACATAGTTGGTGAGGAGTAGGAGGGAGGGGGGAGATAAAATCATTGGAAGGGTAAAGGTGTGAGTGATGAGGATGAGGAGTGGGGTCATGAGTATTGTAGTTAAGGTGAGAAGGATGTTTGTGGGAGAGACCCTTAGACAAGAAAGTAGAAGGATGTGGAGTGGTAGATAGGTGAGTTTGATCGTCAGGAGGAGGAGGAAGAGTAGTAGTAGTAGTAGTAGTAGTAGGGAGAGGCATTGGATGAAGGTGGGAGGGAGTATGTTTAGTGGGAGGTTGAGAGAAGATGGGGACCATAAAATCATCATCATCATCATCTTCTTCAAGAGGGTGTGGAGGAGGAGGTCGAGAGCGAGAGCGAGTATCATCAGGAGGAGGAGGAGGTCGATAAAGAGGGAAGTAGATATTAGGTTCATGGGTAGAGACCTACAGAGGGATGATGAAAATGAGAAGCATAACATAAACAACATATATAGAAATACAGGGAGATCAGATAGAAGAAGAATACATACCTGGATGGTATTAGTATTAGTAGTAGTAGTAGTAGTAGTAAGAGGATGATGACGATGGTGAGAAGGAATGGTAAGCTGCTCATAAAGAGCCATTTTATTACGAGGAGGAGCTCTTGGACCTCCAACTTTCCCTGTATCCTTAACATGTAACCTTGGAAACATTGGTCCCTGTGTCTGTGTCTGTGTCTGTGTCATCATCATCATCTTTTCTTCTTCTTTCCCTCTCTTCATCTTTCTTCTTTCTTCTTCTCTTATTAATTATCCCCCATTCACCTTCACCCACTACCCCTTCCCTCTTCACTTCTCAAATCTATGCTAAACAATCAACCACTACCAACTCTAACTCTATACCATCATCATCCTCAACAACAATTAATAATTCAGCTTACCCATTAACACTGCTACCAGTACCTCATTAACCCTAATTTTTTTTTTTTTTTTTTAATATAATCATATCATACAGATTTCCATCAACACAAACTACACACCAACTTCGATTTCGATTTCGATTTCGATTTCGATTTCGAAGATAGACCGAATAAATTCTTTTATTGATGCAAAACCAACCAATTTACTTACCACCTCTTTCTCTTTCTCTTTCTCTTTCTCTTGTCTAACTTATCAAACCGGAATACACCTAAACTTTGTGGGTCCCCAACTCTATTTTCTACTCCTCCAGTCCCTATAATACATATCGATGCTTATCTGCTTCTAACCCAAATACCCTTTTTTTCTTTTTTAAGGAATGGAATGCTATAAACAATTTAATTTCCACCAATTCCTTATTTCTTACCATTAATCCATAATCAACACTTTCTAAAGACGCAATCAAATATATTTATGGATTATCTCTCAATAAATTATGCTTATCAAATATCAATACTTAACACTTATTCTCTTCTTTTTTTTTTTTATTCACCGTTTTAATCTCACAAAACAACTCTAACAGTCTGTTCTCCTCGTCTTATTTTTACTTATTTTCGGTAAAAATAATTTCAGTTCAGCAAAAATCAGTTCAGATCAGCAAAAATAAGTTGAGGAGAACAGGGCCTAAATGTAATTGTCAATTTTTTTTTTCTTCCAAATATTGATTTTGAGGCAAAACACACTTCATTTTTCGAAGAAAACATCTTTTAAAAAGGGAAAAATTGCAAAGAACACACTTTTAGAAATCAATCACACCTTATAATTTTTTTTTTGCGAAAACACGCCTTAAACAATTTTTTTTTTCAAACAAAACCTTACTCTACTTTTCAGCCCTTGACCATCGGTTTTCGGTGTTGACGTCTTCTTTTCTTCTATTCACACTCTTCTTGCACTCCCTTCAAATTTTCCCCTCCAAAATGTTGCCCCAAATTCCGTTATTTTTTCGTGACCCAATATAATTTGGTCTTTATGTTCTTTTCTTCTTCTCTTCTTATATTTTCACACTCTCATCCTTCTTCATTTCCTCCTTAATTTTTGTAAAATTGGAATTAGGGTTTATGCTCTGTTGGTCTTTCTTTTTACAGCAAGATGGTTAATTTTTGTTCTTGTGGGCTTCCTGTTGCAAACACAATAAAACACAACAAAGCATGTTTTAGGATTGCATAGTTTAGCATTGTTTTCCAATCAAAAATCAAACACAATAATACTCTAACACTACATTGTTTTCCAAACACAATAAAACTTGTTTTATCAACCACCTTAACTGTTTGCTCTCAATCTTGTACTAAATCATTTGGTTTAGGATTGCATAGTTTAGCATTCAAAAAAGGTATCGTAGTCACCTCCTTATTTGTGGTGGGTTGATGTCAATGTACTGTAATTTCGACCAAATAATCAATGCACGCCATGTATTTGATGAAATACTAGAGAGAGATGAAATAGCTTGCAATTTAATGATTGCTAAATATGCACAAAATGGGTTTTGTAATGAAGCTTGTAGGTTGTTTTGTGGGATGATTGATGGGGGTGTTTATTGGTGGGGTAATATTACTGATTTTAGTCTTTACTAGTGTTCTTAATGCTTGTGTTCATTTGGGTTGTTCTAAGTTTGGTCAGTGTGTGCATGATTATGCTGTTAAGGTTGGTTTCGAGTCGAATGGTTTTATGGGTAGTGCTCTTGTTGGGATGTATTTGAAGTATGATGAGTTGGGTAATGAGCGTGCTGTGTTTGATCACTTGGGAGGGACTTTGGATGTTGTAGTTTGGAACACTATGATTTAGACTTAGGTTGGAAATTTAGAAAGTTGAAGTTAAATGGTTCTTTTCAAGAAGGAATTAAAAGGAGGGGTGTGTACAAATAAATTTAAGAGTGCCAACAGAAAAAAGAAGGGGGTCAACACCTGAAAAGTGAAGTAAGGTGTGTGTTTGAAAAAAAATTTGTTAAAGGTGAGTTTTCACAAAAAGATTTTTATAAGTTGTGTTATCGCAAAAAACTGATTTTAAAAGGTGTTTTCTTGTAATTTTTCCTTTTAAAAAAATTATCAGTTCATACTTCATTGTATTTTTTTTACCTCATTGTAAATTATTTTGTGAAAACAAACTTAAGCCCTATTCTCTTAGATTTATTTTTACTTATTTTCAGCAAAAAATAAGTTCAGTTCGGCAAAAATAAATTCAATTCAGCAAAAATAAGTTTTAACCCTTAATAAATTGTTAATGATTTCAACAAAAATCAGTCAACCTCACCCAAATCAAAATCACACCACCATTTTTCCCCCTCCCTCCTTCCTTCCTTTCTAATGGCATGACCACCACCACCTCCACCCTCCTCCACCACATCCTCACCACCCTCTTCCTCCACCTGACACTCACCTTCTTCCTCCTCACCACCACCACATCCCCCACCACCCACCATCACTAACAATAATAATGAAATAAAAACATGGTTAATGGGCTAAAATTTAATAAGCCTCCTACGACAGTCTCCGCATATAATAAAAAATTATATAATATGTTTAAAAATAAAATAAAGTAGAATTGACTGAAATTTTAAGAAAAGTCTATATGGGAAATGTGACAACAATTTCAAAGAATGAAGGTAGTATAATACTTTTTGCTCATCGAAAATAGCATAATAACTTGTTTCGAAAGAAAAATAATACTTAGTAATAAATAAATATATAATACTAATTTTTGAATAAATATAAATAATAAATAAACAATAATAAACGAGGGTTGACCAATAAATTACCGTGACATGCATTTGCATATCACAATGACATTTTGGATAATATGTTAGAAGTTCATGGGTGAGATTGTCTTCTTACTTGCATAGGATTAGTGTGGTAATAACCAATAAAGTTATGTGATTTGCTTTTTATATTCCTAGCAAAATGGAAACAACAAAAATAAAAAAAGTTAATTAAAAAAGAAAAAAAAAAAGGACGTATAAATGAAGAAAGAGGGGTGAGGTTAGAATTTAGAAGGCGAATTCTTGGAAGTTAATTGAGAAGAGAAAAGGAAAGAGAGAGAGAGGGAGAGAAAAAGTAATAAGAGGGGGTGGCGGCGGTGATGGTGTGATGCGATGGCGGACGACCCTCCTTCCCACCATGCCCATCTCCCATTGCCTTCTCACTCACACTCAGGTTTGCTTACTTTATGCCCTAATTAAAATTTTGTACTAATCTGTCGCTGTTGTGGTTTACGATATATATTTTAATTGAAGTTTTAGCAACTTTAATAGCCATAACTGTTTAGTTTAGTTTAGTTTAGGTTAGGTTAGGTTAGGTTATGGTTTTATTGTGGATTATTGAGTATGAACGGTAGGGGTGTTTGTGTGTTTGATTCATCATGTATGTATGTATGTATGTATAGGTGAGTTTGATTCAAGTGATGCTCCTTTGATTCCCATTCACATAGTTACCCAAGCTTCCCAGCTTCCTGTGGAGTTCTTGGAACCTAGTCCTCATTCTAAGCTGGTTATTGGTTTCGATTGCGAGGGGGTTGACCTGTGTCGTCATGGAACTCTTTGTATTATGCAGGTCTGTGTCTCTCACCCATTTTTATTATGTTATTAATTTCAATTACGAATTATGCTGAATTAATCAATTAATAACTGCTTTCCTTTCCCAATTTTCAGCTTGCATTTCCTGATGCCATATATCTTGTTGATGCCATTGAGGGTGGAGACATGCTCATTGAAGCATGTAAGCCTGCTCTTGAATCTACTTACATCACCAAAGTTATACATGACTGCAAACGTGATAGCGAGGTTACCTCTCCCTCTTACTCTCTTGTCTCTATCATTTCATTTCACTTGTCCTTTATTTGCCTTCCTTTTACTTTACTTACTTCCCTCTTCTTTTTTTTAGGCATTGTATTTCCAGTTTGGAATCAAGTTACATNTACTAATTTTTGAATAAATATAAATAATAAATAAACAATAATAAACGAGGGTTGACCAATAAATTACCGTGACATGCATTTGCATATCACAATGACATTTTGGATAATATGTTAGAAGTTCATGGGTGAGATTGTCTTCTTACTTGCATAGGATTAGTGTGGTAATAACCAATAAAGTTATGTGATTTGCTTTTTATATTCCTAGCAAAATGGAAACAACAAAAATAAAAAAAGTTAATTAAAAAAGAAAAAAAAAAAGGACGTATAAATGAAGAAAGAGGGGTGAGGTTAGAATTTAGAAGGCGAATTCTTGGAAGTTAATTGAGAAGAGAAAAGGAAAGAGAGAGAGAGGGAGAGAAAAAGTAATAAGAGGGGGTGGCGGCGGTGATGGTGTGATGCGATGGCGGACGACCCTCCTTCCCACCATGCCCATCTCCCATTGCCTTCTCACTCACACTCAGGTTTGCTTACTTTATGCCCTAATTAAAATTTTGTACTAATCTGTCGCTGTTGTGGTTTACGATATATATTTTAATTGAAGTTTTAGCAACTTTAATAGCCATAACTGTTTAGTTTAGTTTAGTTTAGGTTAGGTTAGGTTAGGTTATGGTTTTATTGTGGATTATTGAGTATGAACGGTAGGGGTGTTTGTGTGTTTGATTCATCATGTATGTATGTATGTATGTATAGGTGAGTTTGATTCAAGTGATGCTCCTTTGATTCCCATTCACATAGTTACCCAAGCTTCCCAGCTTCCTGTGGAGTTCTTGGAACCTAGTCCTCATTCTAAGCTGGTTATTGGTTTCGATTGCGAGGGGGTTGACCTGTGTCGTCATGGAACTCTTTGTATTATGCAGGTCTGTGTCTCTCACCCATTTTTATTATGTTATTAATTTCAATTACGAATTATGCTGAATTAATCAATTAATAACTGCTTTCCTTTCCCAATTTTCAGCTTGCATTTCCTGATGCCATATATCTTGTTGATGCCATTGAGGGTGGAGACATGCTCATTGAAGCATGTAAGCCTGCTCTTGAATCTACTTACATCACCAAAGTTATACATGACTGCAAACGTGATAGCGAGGTTACCTCTCCCTCTTACTCTCTTGTCTCTATCATTTCATTTCACTTGTCCTTTATTTGCCTTCCTTTTACTTTACTTACTTCCCTCTTCTTTTTTTTAGGCATTGTATTTCCAGTTTGGAATCAAGTTACATAATGTCATGGATACCCAGGTCAGCCTTTACACACCAATTGCATTCCTCTTTTACATTGAATTATCACTTTCCCCCCTTACTAATTGTCTTTTACTCTTTACATCTCTTTCTACATTTGTCAACTTTGTTTTCATCAATCTTCATTATCCACATCTTCATATTGTTCTTTCATTGTGTTTCTCAATCACTGATTCATTTTGTCATATCAACATTTTACAGATTGCATATTCCTTGATTGAAGATCAGGAAGGAAGATCAAGAGTGCCTGATGACTACATTTCCTTTGTTGCTCTTCTTGCAGATCCACGCTATTGTGGTATTACACTTGTCACGGTATTCATTTCTTTTGTGGCCTTTTGTTATGGGATATGTTGCTTGCACCCTCGCACTGTTTATTCTGCATGTTGCATAGCACTACGCCAGTCTTACATGTGTGATTGCCTTGCGTTGAATAATCCATCGCATTTGTTGACTCATCAACATCTAGCTTTGTTACTGTCCCAAGCTTCCATCGTTGACAATTAGCAATAGATTTGATGCATATTTTGCTAGGTATTCAAAAAAAAAAACACCAACCTAAGCACGTCTAGGGCTCAACTCACTCGAACTTGTACTTTGACTTCTGAATTTCAAGATGAGTTTTGTTGATTATTGATGAATGATGGTGGTAGTGTAGCGTATTACGAATGGAATTCCAATTGTAACAAATGATATGATTTTGCATCCCGAAAGACTTCGAATCTTGAGTCTCAGTCAAGAATCATGCATAGCGTGCAACTTCTCAAAGCTTCGTTCAATACTTGATCTTTTTATCAAAACTCTAATCTAATTTTATTAATGAAAGCTATGAGTATTTATGGGCAACAACCTTTGCCAATAGGTGTAATTAAGAAAGAATTATGTAGATAATGCCTAAAACTCGTGCTAAAATTAATCCTAAATATACTCCTAGTAAAACAAATCTAACTACCAACTGATTTCCAGTTTGACAGCCGATTAAAAAATAGGCTAAAACAATATTAGGTTCTTTTGGATTTTTGAAATGTTTTTCCCTAAGTAGGTTCACTAAGCTTTCCAATGCATACTCACACGCCTTCTAACTCAAAGCCAACTGTCAATGAAAAATTGTCAAAGTTAGACAAACTGCACAACTCTTGAAACATTTACGATTAAATCTTTTAATCAAGAAACCTTCAAGAACATGATCCTCCATAATTGTAGACCAAGTATGACCTAAAAACAAAAAACAAAAACACTCAAAAGCAATTAAAGCCTAAAATGAGAAAAAACCCGCAATCGTGATAGGGAAAACCTATAAACCACCAAGAACTTTGATATGAATGACAACCTTATATTCACATCAAGATTACTGTTCAATTTTTATTTTGTCAAACTATATTTGCTTTGCTTTTACGGTGTTCATACAAAACAATGATAACTCCTATTAAGGATTGAAATCATACATTTGATGGATGTTGCTCTTGTTCTTCTACAATCATTCATTGGGCTGCAGATATCTCAATAGTATGAGTTCCTTTTATATGTGCTTGCCTAAAGGGAATTTGATTAGCTAGGAATTTAGTATATTCAAGCTTTACATACGCCTATTGTTGGATGGAGAAGATGGAGGGTAGGGTATCCAACATTTAGGCTCCGTTTGGAAGGGTGTAAAACATTTAAGATGAAAATGATTTTCCAGGGAAAACTTTTTAAATTGGAAAACTCATTTCCATTCAGGTTTTCCATTGTTTGGTTGCATGTAAGATGATCTTCCATTTTAATCATTTTTTTTTTTTTTTGGGTTGGTAGGACTTAAAGTCAATAACTTCAATTATGAGGGAAAATGTTTTCTTTTCAAATTTGGGGGGAAGTTTTTTTCAATAAGGTGGAAAATGGTTTTTCACCCAAACTTGTACATTTTAATATTTTACTCCAAACCAAACAATGTAAAATGAGGAAAGTGTTTCCTGGAAAACCGTTTTACACCCTACCAAACGAACCCTCAAATTGGGAGTTCTTAATTGTTTATAGCCTTTATAGGAACAATTTTTTGATAACATTCCAAGTGAATGACGTTATTATAGGTTGTACGTTTGAACTTTGGAGTGAGCTTTTGGAAATTAATGGCGAAAAACTACCTAAGTTTAAAAGGTGAGAAGCCCTCCGAAGCCCAAAAGGTAGGTGCGCTTTGAGCTTTGGGCTTCATGTGCCTAGACCCGCATGTCGTGGGTCGAGGCCCAATTTTCTTTTTCTCTTTTTTTTTTTTGGATGACAATTAAGTAATTAAGCTAAAAAAAGAAAAAACAACACAAATTAATCGATAAAAAGCTTAGATAAAGTAAAAACAAGTGAAGGAAATGAAGCACAAGAAAATTAGGAAAAAAACAGAGAACAAATAAGATTAGAAAAAAAATGATGCATAAAAAACAGAAAAAAATGATGTAAAAAAACAGAAGCATAACCATAAATTTAAAAAAAAAAAAAAAAGGAGAAGAAGAAAAAAGCACGAGGAAAAAAGGAGAAAAAAACGGAAAAAAAGCAAATAAACCTGAAAAAAACAGGCGAAAATAGCAAGAGGAAAAAAAAAGAAGAAAACTGAAAATGAAAAACAAGAAAAAGGAGAAAAAACAGAAAAAGATAACAGAAGATAATAACAGGAAAAATAAACAACTAACTTGAAAACAGGCGAAAATAGCAAGAGGAAAAAAAAAGAAGAAAACTGAAAATGAAAAACAAGAAAAAGGAGAAAAAACAGAAAAAGACAACAGAAGATAATAACAGGAAAAATAAACAACTAACTTGAAAACAACAACTCTAGGGTTCTTGGGGTTTTCACTATTTTTCCCTCTCTTCTCTCTTTCAAAAATCAAATAAAGTTGATTACCTCCCTCTCTCTCCTAACTTAAAAGAAAAACCCTAAAAAGTAACATTTGAATAACATGTGACTACTTAAAATTTTAAAAACTTAAAAAGCCCCCAAAAGCCTGCTCTTTTGCGATTTTGGGCTTTACCTAAAAGCCCGCCTAGGTGACGCCTTTTTGCGCTTCACGTACCCCCCTGCGCTTGTTTCTTCTGAAGTGTTTTACCCTGCGCTTGGATGCGTGTAGGCGAACATTTTTATGACTATTTTCTGTTTTGTATGACTACTTCTTATAAAATGGTCACTTTATCAAGTGCTCTTTTACTCCCAACCATAGAGATTTGAATCAAGATTTGTGAGATTCTTTGTTTAAGTTTCAGCAGCATGTTAAGTTCTTCTTGTTTAGCATAGGACTGTTAGAGTTTGCTATCCCCCTCTTCTTTTACTTTGGAACATAAATTTCTTCCTATACAATTATGTGTACAGTAGATTTATTTTCTGAAACTTTATTCTTGCCACATTGTATTGGTCTTGTATATTTATGGTGATTGTCCAAAAGTCATTGAAAATTATGCAAACTAAATGATTGTGGAGAGTGATCTATGTGATTAACGTTTCTGCTAGATAAGGCTCCTCATTTGAAGGTTATGTCATAGTATTTAATTTGTTAGTATTCTCAGGTCGCTCTTTGGAGGTCTTTTTTTTTTTTTTTTGGATTGTGTTGTGTATTCATCTTCTTAATATTACTTGTAGTACCTTTGTGCTTCATGTTTATATTGAGTCGTATTTTGACCTACGTAATTCTCATTTCTTTTCCTTCGCAGGAATTTCTTACCTTGAAAAGGAGGAGGTTCGTGTACTCTTGAGACAGGTGAGTTTCAATTAGTTTTATTTTGGTTAAAGTTGGGGGGAAAATTTTCACCTCTGCCTAATCACACAATAGACACAATGATGATTGAGACTAAATCCTGCTTTAGTCAGATACATACATGGGCCACTGTGGTCTGACCCTTGATCCTAAGGACCTCAAGTATAATAATTTTAATTACATGTGGTAAAGATGAATGAAAACAACTTATATGCTTTGGCACATGTTGCTGCAGAAGATACCGTTAGTAGGTGGCCTTGTGTTAGACTCACATTTATTACCACCCTATACATTCTGTTCATTTTCTTGTTTTTGTCATTTTATTTAGTATTTACCAATCTTGACTTTGCTTTTCTTTCTTTTTATTTGTTTATCTCTTTCTTGCAATTATTATAATTTTTGTAAACAGGAACGAGTTTTATATCATTGTGTTTTATTTTCCTTTTTCATATGCTTGATTTATGATTTTGTGCATTCTTATTCTATTAAAAAACACAAAGTATACATTTTAGAATAAAGAGACATATATTGTACTTCCAACACATTAGGCTTCTTTTTATTTATTTTTATCTATCGAGGATTTCACTTAAACATGAGGGTTATCACCTTCTTCTTTAACGGGGTCTCTACTGTTGACTGGTTAGATACTCATGGTTTTAGATAAAAACTTTTTTGGGTAGTGATAAAGAACTTTGGAGTTTGGTCTTGTTAATTTATGCATATGTGCTGCACACGAATCTGTTTCCAAAAGCACAATGTAGTTTGCCTTTTCCCATACTTAACTGTAATTTATATACTGTATCGTATAGTAATAGCAGTGATAGTGGGTATAATGGGATAAGAAGTCAAGATGACAATTTTCTAAATAGCCCAAGTGTAGGTCAAAGGGTGTACAATTTTTTAACAGAAAACCAGTTTTAAGATGCATTATATTAGTGCTTAGCTACATGTCCTGGACTCTGTATATGATCGTATTTCTACTGGCTTCCTGACATGATCGTGTTGGACTTACTATTAGATATGATTGTATTGCCGGAATGGTTTTTTACTTTTTTTCTTTTCACTGTAGAGAGTAATGACTTGACTACTGTACAACTTATTAAACCTAATTTGTTAATTTATAGTCAATCGATACCCTTCACTTCAATGTGTATCGTGGAAATTGATTTCTTTCCCTTTTTTGAATATTCAAATATCTTTTTAGGATCCAAATTTCTGGAATTACAGACCATTATCTGAACTCATGATCCGTGCTGCTGCTGATGATGTCCGTTTCTTGCTTTACATCTATCACAAAATGATGGAGAAGCTTAATGCCCAATCCTTGTGGAACCTTGCAGTTCGTGGTGAATTGTATTGCCGCTGTTTCTGTATAAGTGACAATAATTTCGCTGATTGGCCTGCTTTACCTTCTATTCCAGGTGTGTCAGACGTAAATGATTGCATTATTAGTTGATGTCATTGGTTTCAAGATATTCTTTATTGAATATTCCCTCCGTTTCTATTAGATGTAACATTTGACTTTTTACATATGCTGAGGTACAACTTTGACAATATCTCTAAATATATAATTATTAAAAATTACAAAATATATACATTTGGAAATTGTATACCAAGACGCATCCAATAAGATCTCATGTAACTATGATTTTTCCGATGTATACGTTAAAATTGATAGTCACAACATGTTATGTTAATTAAAATGAGGAATATTCTTTCCTGAGTTGCCCATACATGCATTATCTTTTGTGAGTATGAGTGTCGAAACTAAGAAGCAATTGTAGTTATTCTGTTATTATTAAAGGGTTTTCGTGGCCGTTTGGGGTAGAACAATGGTTGATGTAACCAACCCCATTTTTATGAGTTTAAGGTTTTGGTGCTGTTGCATATATTTTGTGAGAAGTATTTGGGCTTTTGGATAAATCTTACAACAAGCGTCTCTCTTGTTATTTGCAATTGTTAGCTATCTACTTTTAATCAATGAAGGAAAAGTAGATGCTTCGCTATCAACTTTAAAAATTTTAGATTTTAGTACCAACTACTACCAATATTCGATGCCATGGAAGAATTATTCCTGCCAAATGATTGAGGTGATGAGTAAGGAAAGATAAGTAAGGAAAGATAAATGGATTCTAGAATCAATCAATTATGTAATTCAAATATTATGTGCTATGTCGCGAGAAGTTTTATGTAAGGGGAGCCAAAGAATGAAGAAGCAAGAAAATGTATTGCAAGGAGGTACAATAGAATTTTAAAATTCGAGGTGAGAAATTTAGGCAAAACTCCAAACGACAGAATGTTTGAAGTGTTAGTCAGTAACTCGGTATTGAATATTTGAATATTGTTAGGTTTTGGGAAATTAAAGTGGTATAACAATATTTTTTTGGAAAAATTGATTCTAATAATCCCACCTTTTACATATTTGAAAATAACAGTCCCACCTTTTGATTATCTCACAACAGTCCCACTTTCATGCTTTGTTTTTTTTATTGGTCCTTACCGGTTAATTACTTAATTAATAGGTAATTAATACACGTTGCGTTAAGTTATTGCTAAAGTGCTTTTTTGATTAAACAAAAAAAAAAACTACTAATTAAAAAGAAAGAAAAACTAAAATAAATTAATAATAAAAAAAACCCAACTTCCCACCACTATCTCTCGCCCCTTTATTCCCCTTCTCTGTCCTCCCTCATGAACCCACCACCACCACTTTACTTTACTCTCATTCACCTCCACTTCATCAATTAATTTGCAAAAACTTCAGTTCGCATTTTGCAAAATCCCCCATATTCGAATTGCATTGCAACCCCTACTTAGGGGGATTAATCGAATGTGGGTAACAACTTAGTGGGTGGTTTACAACAAACATCATTAACAACTCCTTAGTGTTGAATGTTCAATTGATTAGTCGATTCAATCATCATGAAACAATTCCCCAACCCACTAACAACCATCATTTTTAATTGATGATTTTATCAACTCCCACTGATTTGCATTACAAAAATTCAATTGATGGTTTAATCATCATTACGAATATTTAGTTGATTACTCCATTTACAATCATCGTCATCATTACGAGGGTGCAGTGGGTTGGGGGTTTGATTAGTGTGCAGATTTGTGATTTGGGGTATCATCAGTGTTCAGACTTGGATGTTTGATTATGGGCTCAATTGGTGTTCAATTGCTTGTTTGAATTAGGTTTTTTGGTTGGGGTTGCAGGTTAGTGGTGATGGTGGTGTTGGAGGTTAGTGGGATGGTTACAGTTTGAGTGAATGGCTAGGTTGGTTACAGTTTAAGTAGGTGGTTAGGTTGGTTAGGGTTTGTGTGAGTGGGTGGCTTGTGACTTGGGGTTGTTTGTGGTGAGGCTCAAAATTTTGGGTGGTGGGTGGTTTTAAGGTGGGGTTTGAATGGTGTTGGACCGTGGGTGGGTCGTAGTTTTGGTGAGTGGTGTGTGGTGTGGTGGCAGTCGGGAGATGGTGTTGGTGGGTTATGATGTTGTTGGGTGTTGCGTGGTGTCGTGGCACTTGCAGGTGGTGTAGGGGGTTGTGGTGGCAATTATGGTAGTGTAGGTGGTTGTAATTTAATCTATTTATTTTAATCAGTATTATTAATTAAAAAAAGTGAAGGAATTGAATAAGGTAGAATAAGGTAACCTGAAGTTCAGGTTACTGGTAAAAAGGAACAATAAAAGAAAATAAGATACAAAGGTGGGACTGTTGTGAGATAATCCAAAGGTGGGACTGTTATTTTCAAATATGTGAAAGGTGGGATTATTAGAATCAATTTTTCCTATTTTTTTCTCCAAAAAAGCAATAAGCTCCTAAAAAGTGATTAGGCAAAATTTTCCTTTTCCTATGAATTCGTTGACATCTTCCAATTTGGAACTTCTCAGAGTTCTTGTAATGAAATTAGCAAACTACATCCATATGTTTTCTCTACCTTGCCTCTAAAGTTTAGCTTTCTGCCCAGCCACACTTTTTTTTCTTGGTAATTTCATTTTTTTTATTCTGCTTGCAAAACTGAGATATCAATTTGTTTAACCTTTTGATGGACAGAGGAGATGATCAAATTTAATCTTTCATTGTGAGTTGTACTTAATGTTGTGGTGTCTAGGTATAAGGGTGAGTTCTTTGCAAAGAATTATCTTAAGCCACTTTTGTTATTTATTAATCTAGATACTGTTTTTGGAAGCAAATTATTCTGGGGGCACTGCAGTAATTAAATTAGAGTTATGATCTGTTATGGAGATGCAAAAAGAAAGAGTGTAATGGAGATGATTTTTGATTATTCAGTAGCTTGAGAGCACCCTAGTACCCCAGCTCTCTTGAGCAGAGCATTAATCCTTCTTATTCAGTTTTTTCTACTTTAGGGTTTGGAAAGGGCACAATGCGACTTTGTTGTTTTTTCTCTGGATAACATTTCGGTGATGTTCAACTCACCAAGGATTTCCCCCCCTATGGATAGCACTGCACTGTCTGGTGAGTCTCAGAGGGATCATAATGAGATCCTTCAGTGTCAAACAGTTTATTTGTGTGTGGAGTTCACAAGATAGCAAAGATATAACTGCTTCCTCTCCAGGTACAGAGAAATAAAGAGTGGGGTACAACTCATACAAGCTTATTTGTTGAAGTGGGCATCTCTGGGTCTGATACAACTTTAGGACTGCATTTGGGGGAAGTGATCATGGTGGTGTAGCAATAAGAATCAAACACTCCGTACAAGCAGTCCATACATGTTTGGTGGATCAAATTATAATGTGAATCTTGAATTCACTTTGGTCTTGGGGTTTCTTGTAGGATTGCTGCTGTCTAATATTTCAGCCCCCTCATGATTATATGCCATATTTCTATCTCTTCTATTGTTTACCCACCAGAATACAATTTAAAATTGTGTTACAATGGCACTATCATGTTTTTTTTTTTTTTTTTTTTTTTTTTTTTT
>PYUH01000090.1:174361-202968 GCA_016808085.1 Suaeda aralocaspica | reverse complement strand
TTTTTTTTTTTTTTTTTTTTTTTTTTTTTGTGGCCGTGGTTGGAGTGGGTGGGGGGTACTTTGTGTAAGGATTTTTCGGGATTTTTTGACCAATTGTTGGCAAGAGACTGAACTCCAGATCTGGGGCCAGAATAAATTCGAAGTGCTAAGTGCTATGAAAATGTTTTATTTGATTTAGGTCCACCCTTGCTATAGACTCAACCTATTTACATATTCACTTTCGAGTCACGAAATGGGCCGTGTCAAACTTTTTAGGAAATGGGTGTTATAGAAACAAGGATCTTGATGAGTGGTGATTGATTTAGAACAAGTGTCTATGAAAAAATTTGTGGTTGGTTAGATAATTAGACCTAAATCAAAGAATTATTATAAGGGAATTGCAAAGTCATTCTAAAAACTTCTCTCTCATTCTCTCCTTGTTTAAGCCCTAACTACCTCAAATCCTTAGTTTTAAAAGACGAGAGGCTTGCCCAAAAATTTTTTTATAAAATCCGAAAAAACCTTGGAGGTGCGGTGCTCGAGTGCACCTTTCAAGTCAAGGTTCGCCTTTGCGTTTTGAAGCCCCAATAGTCTTAAAAAGCGTGAAGCGCATTGAAGTCCAAAAGTGATGTGGGCTTTGCGCTTAGCCCGCTTAACATGGTATTTTTTTTTTTTGTTTTTTTTTTAATGGTAAGTAAGTACTTAGAAATAGAGCATATAAGTGATATAACAACACAAATAAGGCATATAATGGCATATGTAATAAAATCCACACATAAAGCATAGAACACAAAGTGCCCAATAATTATACTGATAAAGATAACACACAAGCATAATTCATAAAAGAAAAAAAACTTAATAATAAAGTCATAACTAAAACTCTTAACTGAAGTACTACAATCATCTAAATCAACATCATCATCTTCTCATCACCCACATAATCTCCATCAAGCTCACATATGTCATCTACTCCAATCTCCTCCTCATCCTCATCATCCAACTCCAACATAGTAGTTTTCCTTTTTCTTTGCCGATCTTAGATGAGGATCCAACAACTTCTTTCATCCTTGATGCCCTAGTAGAATACACCGGCTCATTAGTCCTCAAAACTTTGCTAACCAACCACCGCGATTAGATTATCCATAATAAATTCATCCTCCTCAATGTCTTTAGAGTTTTTCATCCATCTCTCCAAGTAACCATTCTTACTTTAATCCACTTCATCCAAGAGAATGGGATTAATGGTGTCTTTCTTATCACTTCAAAGCACGATTGTACTTTACATACCCATGTCATTCAAACGAGCTTGTGCTAACCGGTTCCTCTTCTTTGTATGGAGTTGTAAAATAAATAAATTTGGGTTTTTCTAAGGTGTACCATGAGTTTGGCGTTTTCTAAGTGTGCCCAATGTTTTTTGAAATTCTCAGTTGACCCTTAAACTCACCTAATTTTCTAAGTTGTGCCCTTTAAATTAAATTTCCATTAAATTTTTGATGTTTTATTTTAATTAATTCTTTTATTGTAATAAACATTCAAAATATTTAGATTTATCTCTTAGGAAACTTCGAAAGAATATGGTTGAAGGAAACTAACCAAATTTGTAACATGAAATTTCCAAAAGGGGGCACAACTTAATGATATTAGTTAGCTCAAGAGTACTACTAAGAATTTTGAAAAACATTGGGTTCAACTTAGAAAATGCAAAAAACTCTTGGGTACACCTTAGAAAAACCCAATAAATTTTTATGTTAAAGTTAAAATTAAATATAATCATCATTTGGAAAACCATAAAGGTAACATAAGAGTAATAACTAATAAATCTACTTTGTATGGAAAACTCCTACTTTCTTTCATAACCCGCAGACTACATGTGAGGCTAAGAAATTGTATAGCAAGCTCTTGAAGATTGGGGGGGTGGAAGCACCATAAGAAGACCACAACTCCACTATTAGAAAAGAGACAACACTTGTATAATACCTTATCACCAATTCACCATTCAAAAAACAAAATGATTTGAAAATATATTTTCATGTTTTACATTTATATAAACTCGTTACGCAGTGATTTTGTCTTCCTCATCCAATAGCACTTGTTGCGCAAAGAGTCCGGTGACATTTCGATGTGCATCCATCTCCTTATCAATTGCGTTTGAATGTTCTTATGGGAATCAAATAATTATCTACAAATTAATAATCCTTCATCACTTCCTCACAAAAACTTGAGAGGGTTGTCAGGAATCAATTAATCATCAAGCCTTAACCCATAATCGGGGTCGTCTACATGAACCAAAAATGATCTTTCCATGTGGTCATCCACATAAATTTTCTTTCTCCTTCCATCCTTACGATTAGAACCTCATTCTCTGTAAACCTAAAAGCTTTTATACTTATTAACTGTTTGAGATCTCCATGATCCCACCCTTTACTCGTCGCACCATAGCTCCTTGTGGTCTCCGTTTCACATGTCCGAACTAATGTAATCTATTTTCCCTTAATTTGCTTGCCATGTCCGCGACACCAACTTTCTATGTATGACTTCATTTCTGATGTATCCTTAGAGTGTTCCCGCACACCATCTCAAATCCGCGTCTTCGTAAATCCTACCTTTTGAATGTGCTCCTTGTGATAAGCCCAATATTTTGTACCGTAGAGCGATACTAGTCTAGTCTTATAGAATTTCCCCTTCTAACTTTAACATTTTGTCACATAACACTCCCGTGGTGCTCTTCAATTTAAGCCACCCAAATTTAATCCTATATGCCACATCTTGGTCAATATCAGTATTCTTTTGGATAAATCCGAGATATTGTAACATGCCTCATAATTAGGAGCGTTTGTCCAATCTCACCACATCACTTTCCCCCCTCTGAGTCTCAAAGCGGCATTCTATATTTTGTCTTACTCCGACCTAGTTTATACCCTAAAACTCAACCTTTGCCTCCATTGCTCCATATGGCATTAACCCCCTCTTAGTTTCATCCACTAATGATGTCGGCTGCAAACAACATGCACCATGGTACCTCATCGTGGATTGATCTTGTTACTCATTTATAACCACTCAAAAGAAAAGGGCTAACCGACTTGGGTGCAACCCAATTGTTATAGGGAAGTCTTAGTCAACCCACCACAAGTCCTAACATGTGCGATACCTCCCGATAAATATCCTTAACCCTAATCAGTCAATAGCCTCATGGCATAACTTTCTAGGGTTGTCTAATTGCCGATTAAGAAAGTGACTGGCCGCAGCAATGGATGATGGGGTTGGCTTTGCCACCTTGAATCTATTATGTCAAAAACTTTCATATAGTCTGAATCTCTTCCTAGAAAACTATGACATTGCTTCTTTAACCCTATCGTAGCTGTCATAGATATAACCCATAGGGGGGGTTTGTTCTCACAATCTATAAGTCTAAGAACTTGACAAGGTCCCCCATCTTAAGAGCATTCAAACACTTCTTTAAAAGTGTCGGAAGAATATAGATGGCTAATTCTTCCCACTAGGTTTCTTGGACCATTTTTACGACTCCACTCTTCGGAAGTCACCATTTTCCTCAAATTCATCCTTTATTTATGATAGCATGAAAGAGAGACAAAGGAGGTTAGCAAATCTATTAACTGCCGGCATATGCAAATTTCTTTGCTTTTGGACTTTTCATCATTTTTTAAAAGAGGAATGTGGGTATATATATACCCATTCATAAACATACACTCTTTAAGGCATTCTTGTTGAATGAATATTGCCCAAGTCCTCCAACATAAGATCATTGCCATGTGCCACACATGGAGTCCAATAGAGATGGGGTCTCTCGGCCTAAGTAGTCTTTTTAAAGAAATAAGAAAGTATATGTTACTATGTTAGTTTCACTTTTCAAACAAAAAGCTGAAAAAATACAAGTTAGTTTCATTGTTCAACGTGGAAAGAAATAATGAGTTAGACATTAGGTTCTACCCGCATTAACATAGTTAGAGGCATATCTGCCACTACTTGAACCACGTTTTGCTCTCCAATTTCTTCCACCATGTCATTAAGCATTTGAAACAACATAGTTGGTAGCTTGTAGTTTCGTATACATATCCATTGGTTTGTTGAATACGGATTCCTCGGAGAGTTGACAAGAAAGTTAATGTATCCTTTCCTGGCAACCTAATCACGCCCATCATCGAATAAAATTGAACATCCTTTAGTTGCCCACTCAACCTTATGCATGCAATTATCCGTGTGAGTTTCTTCTACTTCATTTAAGTTGAGGAGAGGAATCTTTAACTCATGAAACACTGTGGTGGTTTCATATTCGGGCATAATCCACCAATTGCATCAATCTCTCTTTGAAACTTGGATATGAAGACTGATTAAATGCAACACCGATCATAAAACCATGTGCGATTTCCTACAAGCTGCCAGTCCTTAGTGTCTTGTCCAACACCTCACCTTGCCTTTTAATGGTCCATTAGGTTTGGGAGTGACATGCAAATACATGTCCAATGGACCTTTTTGTCTTGGTCTTTTAGTGGGCGCTTTCATCATCTCTCTCTTCATCACCTCCTTCAAAATCAACCTAAGGATAATGACATTTGAGTGTCCAGCTTTGATTTTGTTTTCTTATCCATCAAACTCTTGAATTTCAACTCTATTATGGTCGGGACAAGTAGGACATACTATGGACATTCCATACTCTCCTACTAAGTGGCATTTAAGCACGGTAAGCCTCTCCTTTGGTTACTTTGTTACACAATTTACAGTCAAAATATTTTGTTTACGGATCAATTGTTGATATTTTCTACCGGTATCTAGTAGGTCTGATTGACCGTTGAAGTTTTAGTATCCATCTAATGCACAAAAATCTGAAATTTTTGCAGTAAACCTAATAATACTAAAACAAAGTAACTAAAAAAAGGACTCAAGTAAAACTGTAAAATCAGTAAGTCTCCCACTAGATATAACTCAGAAGAAAAAAACAGAGGCAAATTAAATGAAAAACAGAGGCAAAAAATAAGAAAAAAAGTGGCAAAAATAACAGAAAATCAGAGAAATACAGAATTAAAAACAGAGGAAAACAAGGCAACAATAATATGAAAAACAGGATAACAGAAGAAAAACTAAGAATAAAATAGAGGAAAATACAGTAAACAAGAAATAAGAAACCAAAAAACAGGAAAAAAAAATAAGAAAAAAAGACGAAGAAAAACAAGGGAAAGAAACTGAAAAACAGATAACAAAACGCGGAGAAATATAAAAACAGATGAAAATAATAAATAAAACAGAAAAAGAAAACATAGGAAAAAAGAAAAAAAAGACAAACTGAGAAAGGATGAAAAGAAATGCAAAAGAAAAAACAAAAAAAAAAAAAAAAAGAAGAAAAGGAGAAAAAAAGAGAAGATGAAAACAGAGACACTAGAAACTAAAAGCAAAAAATAATATAACAATACTAACTTGAAGCTTCCGTCGCTGCCACAGAAGAAGCTCTAGGGAGTCGGTGATGACAAGCAGCTCCAATGCCCTGCAGCTTAACAATGGATGAAGACTTGAAGGTCTAGGGTTTTCACTTTCTCCTCTATTCTATCTTTGAAACAATTTTAAAAAGCCAATATTTATGGAAAAACATTTCAAACTTTTTCATCAACCCGCTCCAAAAAATCCTTACCTAATGAAATTCCATTATAATCCGATTGTGCCAAAAATATTCTCCATATGCACCTGACTTGATAAAATTGTTAACCGAACTTGTTGAAAGGTTAATGGACAATGATTGTTTTGCTTTTTTATTGGTTTGTAGCTAAATAACAAGTTTTACTTAATTAATTAATGAGCTGAAATAATCAAACACCTAAAAAAAAAATCAAAGATTAAACAACAGACCCCACCCACCACCTAGCAATCCAGCCTACTCTCTCTCATCGTCCGCCCTACCATCACAACATCACCATAAAACGCCGCCACGACCACCTTTCTTTTTCTGCCACACCACCACCACTAATAATCTTCTCACTTCGGTGAAAATAATTGGGGTTGTTTCCTCAATTAACCAAGGGTTTGAGTTGATCGAAATTGCTGCGATGTGTTGTGGATTATATGACCAGGTATTTTATGGTTTGATGTCGGTGTGGGTAGAGGTTAGTTGATTGTAGTTGTGCGGTTTTGGGTGGTTTGTCTTCGTAGGGTGGTTTTGGGTATCGGGTTGGGAGGGGCTTTTTGGGTGAAATGTCGTTGTGGGGGGGGGTGGGGTTTGGGTAATCTGGTTTGTGTGGGATGGCTTCATGGGGAGGTTGTTGGGGGTTATGGGGTTGTTGGGTTGTTGTTTGGATGGGTTGTCGTCATGGGTGGTGAATCTAGGTAATCGGGTTGGTGGGTGGGATGTTCTTTGTGGGGAGGTGGTTATGGGTTATTGGTTATTGGGTTTGGTAGGTTTTGCTTTGGATGTGTTAGGGCGGTTGTCGTTTTGGGTAGGTGGTGGTGGTTGGTGGTGATGATGGTGATGATGTTAGTGATGGTGATGGTGGGGAAGAGGGTGATATGAAGGTTGTAAGGTGATGATGGTGGTGACGATGGGGAAGGGTGGAGGGTGAGGGGTGAGGTGAAGATGATGATGATGATTAATGTTGATGTGAGGGAAATGGAGATAACTTGTTTAGCAGGTAAAAGGTAAATAGGTGCGTGTAGAGAAATTTTTGTGCAACATCGGATTATTGAGATTTCCTTAAGTATGGATTATTTCGAGCAAACAAGTAAAGTTAGGTTTTTTCACATAAATTTTGCTTAAAAAGAGTTGACTACCTTTTCTTTCTCCTAACACTAAAGAAAAACCCTATAGTTTAAAGTGACACTTTGACAAAAATGTGACTAGCACATTAATTAAAATAGAAAATTTAAAATCATAAAACCCCCAAAAGCCCTGTTTTTTGCCCTCAGAAAAAAGCACGGCCTAGGCCAAGCTTCCTTGCTTTCGTAGGGTGCTGCACTTCTCCCACCAGAAGCCTTTTCTGACCACTTTGATGCGCTTAGGGGCACCTGCGCCTAGGCGCGTGCTTTTATTGTGCACCCGTGTGTCCTGCGAACGAAGATCGAATCTCAACAACCACCCTCTTCCAATTTTGCGTAGGTCTTTCTTCCCTATGCCTCCAATTCCCTTATTTTCCTTCTTATTGGTACGCTACTCACCAGTCTCCATCCTTTATGTCCTAGCCATCTTTAAACCAATTTTCCCTCATCCTCAATATTAGAATAAATAGCATATGAACACTCCTTCGTGAGAGTAATCAGCTTGTCGTCCATGTTCCTTGTCTCGCCAAATTTTCACTACACATATTGTCTTACTTTATTCAACTTAACCATGTGATTCCAACGTCTTTGCCACCATTGAAAATTATTTTCCATCTTTTCACCTGATCTACACTATACTTTTGCAAACTTCATGCACCAAGTCCATATTGTCTAAGATTGTACTCGTCATGTTTTCTTTACTTTATACCCTTGAGGTTTGCAAATTCACCGGGTACCCTCGTAGTTTCACAATTCATGGTTGCTTGCTTTAAAAATGCATTGGATGCCTTAATTGCCGTCACAAATCCGCTAGTTTAGGAAGTTGGTTATCTTCGATCCTACCTATTATCAATTGGCAAAAATTTATGAATAATCCCACCTTTCAATTAATCCTATATAATACTTATTAAACTTGTAAAACAAATTAACTAGACATTCGTGATGCTCTAATTGTTCGATTTTATTACCTATACTAATCATTCACAACTCCATCACCCACGCCCACAAACCAAACAACATCACTTACAATCCAAAACACAATCCCCACAATTCGTCTAACCAATAACCACTACACGTCCACACCAACAAATTCCACAACAACAATTTTTTTTTTGTCAAGTCCATTGATACATCATGGTGAAATATTAGTTGAATGCATCAAAAAAACTCACAAATAATGTCTGGAAATAATGAATTATAGAGCAATTAAACAAATGTCAAGCAAATTAAATTGAAGAGTGAGAGAACTAGCGGTTCAAGTTATGTACTCCCTTTGTTGCCTGCCACTATTCCCATTTGGGCGTTCTATAAATTCTTGCCACTTCTACTTGATTCCTTTTTGGACATTTTATAATTTTTGTAAACTTCTGAGGAGAGCTGCAAGACGGAACATAGTTTAGATAGAGATCATAAGGAAAATAAATTAAAATAAGTACAACAACTTTAATAATGCTTAAAGAAGATTTGATCAATTAGTAAAACTTTAACAACCGGAAACATTCCTTTAAATTCCTTTACAGTTGAAGTTTGGTGGGGGGAATTCTAGAGGACTATCATAATAAGACCATAAGGAGCACATTCAAAAGGTTGCGTTACGGAGATACGGATGTCGGATGTGAGATGGATGTGCGGGAACACTCTAAGGTGATAAGGGATAGAGTAAGAAATGAAATCTCTGTAGGATATTCCCAAGCAACTAAGGGAAAACCGCGTGTGTTGGTTTGGTCATGTGAGACAAAAACCTCATTGAGCTCCGTACGACGAGTGGAAGAGAGAGTGCGATCGGAGAGATTTTAACTAGGTAGGGGGAGACCGGAATTACTTTGTTGGAAGGGTTAGAAAGGACATAATTTGAAGGTGGGATTTTACAGAATAAGAATGGTTGGACCATAATGAGAAGGTCGTTCAAAGGTGGGATTATTCCCAGAAAATTTTCCTTAATTAATTTATGATTCAAATTTACAATATGCATTGTCATCCAACTAATTAATTAATGATTCTAATATAATAATTTACCATTATCATCGATCATCTTCATGTTCTTTTACTTTCATCACTATTTTCATTTGCCTTAACTCCATCTACCATTTTTGCTCTCTAGCCCGACAAACAACAACCCACTTATCATTAAATCTTCAAACCCCCTATATTCGCTCATAATCCCCAAAATTATAGCAACTTACACCCACAAAACCGTGGAAAGAAGAAAAAGGAATTTAAGAGTTACGTAACCTAAAAAAAAAATCTTGGGTTTGATTCCTCCAAGCTTATCATCCCTCCTCATTGACCCACTAGCCACCCCTCAATGCAACCATCCCCACAACCATCCCTCCCTCAGTCTCCCTAATTTATACCAAACCCACCTACTAGAGTATAGATTGGCCTATTAGGAGTGCAGTGGTTGGACTTCCTCTCCCAATCAATCTCCTTCTTGTTCCACCACTAGGCCTACCCTACTTATAGTTGGACTCCATTCCATCCCATTTGCATCCTGCCTTCTTTTGAATTCTACTAAATTGGTTATTTTAACTAGGGAAATTCCCCACCCAGCAAAAAACTTTGTTTAAAATAACAAAGTCAATAATGTACTTCCTACGCTTCATATAATTGCTACATTTACTAAATGCATGCTTTTGAGGAAGAGTTAGAGGATCTTAATGAACAAATTAGTGAAAAAATTCTACACGGACAACACAATATTTCTCTTGTTTGTGTTAAAATTATTTTGACTATATGTTCGTTTACATCCTCTAATCGCTTCCTTAAAAAAGCGTGCAAATAAGTGTGCAATTAATATAAAGTATTGAGGAAGTGAAATTTAACTGGATTCATATAAAATAAAGAATTACAAGGACACAAAACACGAACAAAGGAAATAGGGAAAGTCTTACTACTATGACAAAGAAGTAATTTCATCATTCTTGTGACGAAGTTTTTCAAAGAGTCTGAATGGGTGATGATTAATGGTTTTTAGCGAGTTAACATTTGTTTATTAATGTCATTAGTCAGTTTGTAAATAAATTTTGGGTGCTCCGTGATTTTTTGGATTATTAGAAACTACAAGGGTTTGTTGACACATAGTATTTGGAATGTTGTTTTGGGACACATAGGGAGCAAACAATGGTATGTTGGAGGTTAGAAGAACGATCTCGACGAGCGAGTGCTTGGGCTGATCATTGAATAGAGGAGTGCTGACTGAGATGCTTAGTGTGGGCATAAAAGAGAGGACAAAATACTAATGATGTTTTGGAAGAATTGGAAATTGCTTGTATTGAAGATAAGATGATGGAAAATTGCATAACATGGTTTGGACATTCGAAGACGGATACTGATAACGCTTTGGTCAAAAGGTTAGGAAGAGTGGCAACAAGATGAAAAGAGGAAAGTAAAGGATGACTAAGCAAACTAGATGAGGGTCGTTAATGACTTAGTGGAATTGAGGGTGTTGGGCTTGAAAGAAAATTTAGTGTTAGTAGGGAAGATGGAGGAAGAGGATTTCTGCAGACGACTTTCCGAGTCTCATATTGATTCATGTGTAGTTTATTCTTAGTTATGATGGGACTAAGGCTTTTTAGTATAATCATTCAAAAGAATGGTGATATGACCAGATGTGGCTCACAGGATGTGTGGCAACAAGATGAAAGGAGGGAGAGATATAGGAAGACTAAAACAAACTTGGAGGAAGAGGAATTGCTGCACCGACTTTTGCGATTCTTCATATTGATTCATATATAGCCAACTCTAATATTTTGGGACTCTAAGGGCTTTATTGTTTATCATTCAATAGACGGATATTTGACCAGTTGTGGCTCAATGATGATGGCAACAAGATGAAAAGGAGAAGAGTTATAGACTAAAAGCAACTTGGATGATAATAAGGTAAAGATGACATTTAGAGGAAGAGGATTTGTGCAGATGACTTTTGCGATTCTTCGATTCTTCATATTGATTCATGTTTATCCAACCCCAAATTATTTTAAATACTAGGCTTAGCTGTTTTTGTATTTTTAAGTCAGGAGTAGGGTAAGGTATGGGTAGCTCAAGTGGAGAGCCAGAGAGTAGCCACTCAAGTGTTGTGTAATCGAAGATTCCTATAAAGTTGGAAGGGAACATTCTATAGGATTGCCGTAAGACTGTGTTACTATGTCTATGGTACAAAATGTTGGTCTTTTAAGGAGCACATTCAAAAGGCAGGGGTCACGGATGCAAGTGTTGAGATGGATGGTTTGGAACGCTCCAAAGTTTAGAATTAGAAATGAAGTTATGTGTAGAAAGTTGGTGGTTGCGGACATTGGAAGCAAACTAAGGGAAAACTGTCTAGGTTGGTTGGACATGTAAGACGTCAAGGAGCATTGTGTGTAACAGTGGATTGAATAGTGGAAGAGTGGGCCGAGGGAGACCTCAAATGAGGTAGAGGGAGACCGGAAATGACTTGGCGGAAAGCGTTAGAAAATATTGAAGTGTTTGGATAGGTGATGAAGAAGGAAAATTTATGTGGGGTGACCACACAATTGATCATTGGTCATATAGCCGACCTCAATTATGGGACTAAGGCTTTGATCAATTGATTGGAAACTACAAGGGTATCCGTTGAATTTTGCAAAACATTGAGTACTTTCGGTAAATTTGTTCATAAGTATGGCTAAAAGGAAAGGACTAAGCATAGAACAGTTGATGTGCTCCAATTGCGATAGGAAACTCTTATGTTTCCTAACACTAGTTTGTACACTTGTGTTGATCCCTCATCATGTATTGATCATGTCATATATTTTTAGATGTACCTTACCTTGATAAAGCCTAATAATAAAGCAACACCTTTGTACTAATCATATGCTTCTCCAAGTCAATGAAACCATATTTAGATACGGTTCTCCAAAATTTTGCACATTAGGTGTCATGGTATGATCATTAGCTGATTCCTTAAGTTACTCTTTTTTATTTTTTTTTTTTTTTTTTTTTTTTTTTTTTTTTTTTTTTTTTTTTTTTTTTTTTTTTTTTCCGGTTGGTTGGGTGAGGGGGGTAAGGAGTTTTTTGACCAATTGTTTGGCAGAGACTGAACATCAAGCTGGGGCCAAGAATAAATTCAGAAGATGCTAAGTGCTATGAAAATGTTTATTTTGATTTAGGTCCACCCTTGCTATAGACTCAACCTATTTACATATTCACTTTCGAGTCACGAAATGGGCCGTGTCAACTTTTTAGGAAATGGGTGTTATAGAAACAAGGATCTTGATGAGTATGGGAATTGATTTAGAACAAGTGGTCTATGAAAATAATTTGTGGTTGGTTAGATAATTAGACATAAATCATAAGAATTATTATAAGGGGAATTGCAAAAGTCATTCTAAAAACTTCTCTCTCCATTCTTCCTTGTTTAAGCCCTAACTACCTCAAATCCTTAGTTTTAAAAGACGAGAGGCTTGCACCAAAAAATTTTTTTTATAAAATCCGAAAAAACCTTGGAGGTGCGGTGCTCGAGGTGCACCTTTCAAGTCAAGGTTCGCCTTTGCGTTTTGAAGCCCCAATAAGTCTTAAAAAGCGTGAAGCGCATTGAAGTCCAAAAGTGATGTGGGCTTTGCGCTTAGCCGCGCTTTACATGGGTGATTTTTTTTTTTGTTTTTTTTTTTAATGGTAAGTAAGTAACTTAGAAATAGAGCATATAAGTGATATAACAACACAAATAAGGCAATATAATGGCATATGTAATAAAATCCACAACATAAAGCATAGAACACAAAGTGCCCAATAATTATACTGATAAAGATAACACACAAGCATAATTCATAAAAGAAAAAAAACTTAATAATAAAAGTCATAACTAAAACTCTTAACTGAAGTACTACTAATCATCTAAATCATCAACATCATCATCATTCTCATCACCCACATAATCTCCATCAAGCTCACATATGTCATCTACTCCAATCTCCTCCTCATCCTCATCATCCAACTCCAACATAGTAGTTTTTCCTTTTTCTTTGCCGATCTTAGATGAGGATCCAACAACTTCTTTCATCCTTGATGCCCTAGTAGAATACACCGGCTCATTAGTCCTCAAAACTTTGCTAACCAACCCCGCGATTAGATTATCCATAATAAATTCATCCTCCTCAATGTCTTTAGAGTTTTCATCCATTCTCCCAAGTAACCATTCATTACTTTAATCCACTTCATCCAAGAGAATGGGATTAATGGTGTCTTTCTTATCACTTCAAAGCACGATTGTACTTTACATACACCATGTCATTCAAACGAGCTTGTGCTAACCGGTTCCTCTTCTTTGTATGGAGTTGTAAAATAAATAAATTTGGGTTTTTCTAAGGTGTACCCATGAGTTTGCGTTTTCTAAGTTGTGCCCAATGTTTTTTGAAATTCTCAGTTGTACCCTTAAACTCACCTAATTTTCTAAGTTGTGCCCTTTTAAATTAAATTTCCATTAAAATTTTTTGATGTTTTTATTTTAATTAATTCTTTTATTGTAATAAACATTCAAAATATTTAGATTTATCTCTTAGGAAACTTCGAAAGAATATGGTTGAAGGAAACTAACCAAATTTGTAACATGAAATTTCCAAAAGGGGGCACAACTTAATGATATTAGTTAGCTCAAGAGTACTACTAAGAATTTTGAAAAACATTGGGTTCAACTTAGAAAATGCAAAAACTCTTGGGTACACCTTAGAAAAACCCAATAAATTTTTATGTTAAAGTAAAATTAAATATAAATCATCATTTGGAAAAGCCATAAAGGTAACATAAGAGTAATAACTAATAAATCTACTTATGTATTGGAAAACTCCCTACTTTCTTTCATAACCCGCAGCACTACATGTGAGGCTAAGAAATTGTATAGCAAGCTCTTGAAGATTGGGGGTGGAAGCACCATAAGAAGACCACAACTCCACTATTAGAAAAGAGACAACACATTGTATAAATACCTTATCACCAATTCACCATTCAAAAAACAAAATGATTTGAAAATATATTTTCATGTTTTACAATTTATATAAACTCGTTACGCAGTGATTTTGTCTTCCTCATCCTAATAGCAACTTGTTGGCCAAAGAGTCCGGTGACATTTCGATGTGCATCCATCTCCTTATCAATTGCGTTTTGAATGTTCTTATCGGGAATCAAATAATTATCATACAAATTAATAATCCTTCATCACTTCCTCACAAAAAACTTGAGGAGGGTTGTCATGGAATCAATTAATCAATCAAAGCCTTAACCCATAATCGGGGTCGTCTACATGAACCAAAAATGATCTTTCCATGTGGTCATCCACATAAATTTTCCTCCTCCATCCCTTACGATTAAGAACCTCATTCTCTTGTAAACCTAAAAGCTTTATATACTTATTAACTGTTTGAGATCTCCATGATCCCACCCTTTCACTCGTCGCACCATAGCTCCTTGTGGTCTCCGTTTCACATGTCCGAACTAATGTAATCTATTTTCCCTTAATTTGCTTGCCATGTCCGCGACACCAACTTTCTAGTGTATGACTTCATTTCTGATGCTATCCCTTAGAGTGTTCCCGCACATCCATCTCAACATCCGCGTCTTCGTAAATCCTACCTTTTGAATGTGCTCCTTGTGATAAGCCCAATATTTTGTACCGTAGAGCGATACTAGTCTAGTCTTATAGAATTTCCCCTTCTAACTTTAACATTTTGTCACATAACACTCCCGTGGTTGCTCTTCAATTTAAGCCACCCAAATTTAATCCTATATGCCACATCTTGGTCAATATCAGTATTCTTTTGGATAAATGATCCGAGATATTTGTAACATGCCCTCATAATTAGGAGCGTTTTGTCCAATCTCACCACATCACTTTCCCCCCTCTGAGTCTCAAAGCGGCATTCTATATATTTTGTCTTACTCCGACCTAGTTTATACCCTCTAAACTCCAACCTTTGCCTCCATTGCTCCAATATGGCATTAACCCCCTCTTTAGTTTCATCCACTAATATGATATCGGCTGCAAACAACATGCACCATGGTACCTCATCGTGGATTGATCTTGTTACTTCATTTATAACCACTACAAAAAGAAAAGGGCTTAACACCGACCTTGGGTGCAACCCAATTGTTATAGGGAAGTCTTTAGTCAACCCACCACAAGTCCTAACATGTGCGGATACCTCCCGATACATATCCTTAACCCTTAATCAGGTCAATATGCCTTCATGGCATAACTTTCTAGGGTTGTCTAATTGCCGAATTAAGAAAGTGACTGGCCGCATGCAATGGATGATGGGGTTGGCTTTGCCACCTTGAATCTATTATGTCAAAAACTTTCATATAGTCTGAATCTCTTCCTAGAAAACTATTGACAGTTGCTTCTTTAACCCTATCTGTAGCTTCATAGATATAACCCATAGGGGTGGTTTGTTCTCACAATCTATAAGTCTAAGAACTTTGACAAGAGGTCCCGCCATCTTAAGAGCATTCAAAACACTTCTTTAAAAGGTGTCGTGAAGAATATAGATGGCTAATTTCTTCCCACTAGGTTTCTTGGACCATTTTTAACGACTCCACTCTTCGGAAGTCACCATTTTCCTCAAATTCATCCTTTATTTATGATAGCATGAAAGAGAGACAAAGGAGGTAGCAAATCTATTAACTGCCGGCATATGCAAATTTCTTTGGCTTTTGGACTTTCTCATCATTTTTAAAAGAGGAATGTGGGTATATATATACCCATTCATAAACATACACTTCTTTAAGGCATTCTTGGTTGAATGAATATTGCCCAAGTCCTCCAACATAAGATCATTGCCATGTGCCACACATGGAGTCCAATAGAGATGGGGTCTCTCGGCCTCAAGTAGTCTTTTTAAAGAAATAAGAAAGTATATGTTACTATGTTAGTTTCACTTTTCAAACAAAAAGCTGAAAAATACAAGTTAGTTTCATTGTTCAAACGTGGAAAGAAATAATGAAGTTAGAAATTAAGGTTCTTACCCGCATTAACATAGTTAGAGGCATTATCTGCCACTACTTGAACCACGTTTTGCTCTCCAATTTCTTCCACCATGTCATTAAGCATTTGAAACAACATAGTGGTAGCTTTGGTAGTTTCGTAGACATCCATTGGTTTGTTGAATACGGATTCCTTCGGAGAGTTGACAAGAAAGTTAATGTATCCTTTCCTGGCAACCTAATCACGCCATCCATCGAATAAAATTGAACATCCTTTAGTTGCCCACTCAACCTTATGCTATGCAATTATCCGTTGAGTTTCTTCTACTTCATTTTTGAGGAGAGGAATCTTTAACTCATGAACACTTGGTGGTTTCATATTCGGGCCATAATCACCAATTGCATCAATCATCTCTTTGAAACTTGGATATGAAGACTGATTAAATGCAACACCGATCATAAAACCATTGTGCGATTTTCCTACAAGCTGCAGTCCTTAGTTTCTTGTCCACAACCTCACCTTGCCTTTTAATTGTCCATTAGGTTTGGGAGTGACATGCAAATACATGTCCAATGGACCTTTTTGTCTTGGTCTTTTAGTGGCGCTTTCATCATCTTCTTCATCATCACCTCCTTCAAAATCAACCTAAGGATATGACATCATTTGAGTGTCCAGCTTTGATTTTGTTTTCTTATCCATCAACTCTTGAATTTCAACTCTATTATGGTCGGGACAAGTAGGACACTTAGTGACATTCCTATACTCTCCTACTAAGTGGCATTTAGCACGGTAAGCCTCTCCTTTGGTTACTTTGTTACACAATTTACAAGTCAAAATATTTTTGTTTACGGGATCAATTGTTGCATATTTTCTAGCCGGATCTAGTAGGTCTGATGATCCCGTTGAAGTTTTAGTATCCATCTAATGCACAAAATCTGAAATTTTTTGCATGTAAACCTAATTAATTACTAAAACAAAGTAACTAAAAAAAGGACTGCAAGTAAAACTGTAAAATCAGAAGTCTCCCACTAGATATAATGCAGAAGAAAAAAACAGAGGCAAAATTAAACTGAAAAACAGAGGCAAAAAATAAGAAAAAAAAGTGGCAAAAATAAACAGAAAAATCAGAAGAAAATACAGAAATTAAAAACAGAGGAAAACAGAGGCAACAATAAATAGAAAAAACAGGATAAACAGAAGAAAAACTAAGAATTAAAATAGAGGAAAAATAACAGTAAAACAAGAAATAAGAAAAACAAAAAACAGGAAAAAAAAAATAAGAAAAAAAGAACTGAAGAAAAAACAAGGGAAAGAAAACAGAAAAACAGATAACAAAAACAGCGGAGAAAATATATAAAAACAGATGAAAAAATAAGAAATAAAAACAGAAAAAAGAAAAACATAGGGAAAAAAAGAAAAAAAAGAGAAAAACTGAGAAAGGATGAAAAATGAAATGCAAAAGAAAAAAAAGCAAAAAAAAAAAAAAAAAAATGAGCATAAAAAACAAAAAAAAAAATGAGTTGTAAAAAAACAGAAGCATAACCATAAATTTAAAAAAAAAAAAAAAAGGAGAAGAAAGAAAAAAGCACGAGAAAAAAAGGAGAAAAAACGGAAAAAAAGCAAAAAACCTGAAAAAAACAGGCGAAAATAGCAAGGGAAAAAAAGAAGAAAACTGAAAATGAAAAACAGAAAAAGGAGAAAAAACAGAAAAAGAGAACAGAGATATAACAGGAAAAATAAACAATAACTTGAAAACAGGCGACGAAAATAGTCAGAGGAAAAAAAAGAAGTAAAACTGAAATGAAAAACAAGAAAAAGGAGAAAAACAGACAAAAGAACAGAAGATATAACCGGAACATAAACAACAACTTGAAAACAACAACTTAGGGTTCTGGGGTTTCACTATTTTTCCCTTCTTCTCTCTTTCAAAATCAAATAAAGTTTGATACTCCTCTCTTCCTAACTTAAAAGAAAACCTAAAAAGTAAAATTTGATAACATGTGACTACTTATTAAAATTTAAAAACTTAAAAAGCCCCAAAAGCCCGTGCTCTTTGCGATTTTGGGCTTTACCTAAAAGCCCGCCTAGGTGACGCCTTTTGCGCTTCACGTACCCCCCTGCCTTGTTTCTTTGAAGTGTTTTACCCTGCGCTTGGATGAGTGTGGCGAACATTTTTATGACTATTTTTGTTTGTATGACTACTTCTTATAAAATGGTCACTTTATCAAGTGCTCTTTTACTCCCAACATAGAGATTTGAATCAAAGATTTGTTAGATCTTTGTTTAAGTTTCAGCAGCATGTTAAGTTCTTCTTGTTTAGCATAGGAGTGTTAGGGTTTGCTATCCCCCTCTTCTTTACTTGTGAACATAAATTTCTTCCTATACAATATGTGTACAGTAGATTTATTTCTGAAACTTTATTCTTGCCCATTGTATGGTCTTGTATATTTATGGTGTGTCCAAACGTCATTGAAAATTATGCAAACTAAATGATTGTGGAGAGTGATCTATGTGATTAACGTTTCTGTAGATAAGCTCCTCATTTGAAGGTTATGTCATAGTATTTAATTTGTTAGTATTCTCAGGTCGCTCTTTGGAGGGTTTTTTTTTTTTTTTGGATTGTGTTGTGTATTCATCTTCTTAATATTACTTGTAGTACCTTTGTGCTTCATGTATATTGAGTCGTATTTTGACCTAGTTAATTCTCATTTCTTTCCTTCGCAGGAATTTCTTACCTTGAAAAGAGGAGGTTCGTGTACTCTTGAGACAGGTGAGTTTCAATTAGTTTTATTTGGTTAAAGTTGGGGGGAAAAATTTTCACTCTGCCTAATCACACAATAGACACATGATGATTGAGACTAAATCCTGCTTTAAGTCAGATACATACATGGGCACTGTGGTCTGACCCTTGATCCTAAGGACTCAAGTATAATAATTTTAATACATGTGGTAAGAGAAATGAAAACAACTTAATGCTTTGGCACATGTTGCTGCAGAAGATACCGTAGTAGGTGGCATTGTGTTAGACTCACATTATTACCACCTATAACATTCTGTTTCATTTTCTTGTTTTGTCATTTTATTAGTATTACCAATCTTGACTTTGCTTTCTTTCTTTTTATTTGTTTATCTCTTCTTGCATTATTATTATTTTTTGTAAAAAGGAACGAGTTTTATATCATTGTGGTTTTATTTTCCTTTCATTGCTTGATTTATGATTTTGTGCATTTTTATTCTATTAAAAAACACCAAAGTATTACTTAGAATAAAGAGGACATATATTGACTTCAACACATTAGGCTTCTTTTATTTATTTTTATCTATCGAGGATTTCACTTAAACATGAGGGTTATCACCTTCTTCTTTAACGGGGGTCTCTACTGTTGACTGGTTAGATACTCATGGTTTTAGTAAAAACTTTTTGGGTAGTGATAAAGAACTTTGGAGTTTGGTCTTGTTAATTTAGCTATTGTGCTGCACACGAATCTGTTTCCAAAAGCACAATGTAGTTTGCCTTTTCCCATACTAAACTGTAATTTATATACGTGATCGTATAGTAATAGCAGTGATAGTGGGTATAATGGGGATAAGAAGTCAAGATGACAATTTTCTAATAGCCCAAGTGTAGGTCAAAGGGTGACCAATTTTTTAAAAGAAAACCAGTTTTAAGATGCATTAATTGTGCTTAGCTACATGTCCTGGACTCTGTATATGATCGTATTTTACTGGCTTCCGACATGATGTGTTTGGACTACTATTAGATATGATTGTATTGCCGGAATGGTTTTTACTTTTTTCTTTTCACTGTAGAGAGTATGACTTGATACTGTACAACTATTAACCAATTGTGTAATTTATAGTCAAATCGATACCCTTCACTTCAATGTGTATCGTGGAAATGATTTCTTTCCCTTTTTGAATATTCAAATATCTTTTAGGATCAAAATTTCTGGAATTACGAACCATTATCTGAACTCATGATCAGTGCTGCTGCTGATGATGTCCGTTTTCTTGCTTTACATCTATCACAAAATGATGGAGAAGCTTAATGCCCAATCCTTGTGGAACCTTGCAGTTCGTGGTGAATTGTATTGCCGCTGTTTCTGTAATAAGTGACAATAATTTCGCTGATTGGCCGCTTTACCTTATATCCAGGTGTGTCAGACGTAAATGATTGCATTATTAGTTGCATGTCATTGGTTTAAGATATTCTTATTGAATATTCCCCGTTTCTATTAGATGTAAACATTGAATTTTACATATGCTGAGGTACAATTTGACAATATCTCTAAATATATAATTATTAAAATTACAAAATTATACATTTGAAATTGTATACCAAGACGCATCAATAAGATCTCATGTAACTATGGATTTTTCCGATGTATACGTTAAAATATGATAGTCACAACATGTTATGTTAATTAAAATGAGGAATTCTTTCCTGAGTGCCCATACATGCATTATCTTTTGTGAGTATGAGTGTCGAAACTAAGAGCAAGCATGTAGTTATTCTGTTATTATTAAAGGGTTTTCGTGGCCGTTTGGGGTAGAAACAATGGTGATGTAACCAACCCCATTTTTATGATGTTTAAGGTTTTGGTGCTGGCATATATTTGTGAGGAGTATTTGGGCTTTTGGATAAATCTTACAACAAGCGTCTCTCTTGTTATTTGCATTGTTAGCTATCTACTTAATCAATGAGGAAAAGTAGATGCTTCGCTATCAACTTTAAAAATTTTAGATTTAGTACCAACTACTACCAATATTCGATGCCATGGAAGAATTATTCCTGCAAATGATGAGGTGATGAGTAAGGAAAATAAGTAAGGAAAATAATGGATTCTAGAATCAATCAATTATGCAATCCAATATTATGTGCTATGTCGCGAGAAGTTTTATTGTAAGGGGGCCAAAGAATGAAGAAGCAAGAAAAGTATTGCAGGAGGTACAATAGAATTTTTAAAATTCGAGGTGAGAAATTTAGGCAAACTCAAACGACAGAATGTTTGAAGGTTAGTCAGTAACTGGTATTGAATATTTGAATTTGTTAGGTTTTGGGAAATTAAAGTGGTATTAACAATATTTTTTTGGAAAATTGATTCTAATAATCCCACCTTTTACATATTTGAAAAAACAGTCACACCTTTGATTATCTCACAAACGTCCCACTTTCATGCTTTGTTTTTTTTATTGGTCCTTACCGGGTAATACTTAATTAATAGGTAATTAATACAGTTGCGTTAAGTTATTGCTAAAGTGCTTTTTTGATTAAACAAAAAAAAAAACTTAATATAAAAGAAAGAAAAACTAAAATAAATTAAAATAAAAAAAACCCAACTTCCCACCACTATCTCTCGCCCCTTTATTCCCCTTCTCTGTCCTCCCTCATATGAACCCACCACCACCACTTTACTTACTCTCATTCCACTCCACTTCATCAATTAATTTGCAAAAACTTACAGTTCGCATTTTGCAAAATCCCCATATTCGAATGCATTGCAACCCCTACTTAGGGGGATTAATCGAAGTGTGGTAACAACTTAGTGGGTGGTTACAACAAACACATTAACACTCCTAGTGTTGAATGTCAATTGATTAGTCGATTCAATCATCATGAACTAACACAATCCCCAACCCACTAACAACATCATTTTTAATTGATGATTTTATCACTCCACACTGATTTGCATTACAAAAATTCAATTGATGGTTTATCATTCATTACGCATATTAGTTGATACTCCATTACAATCAGTCATCTTCGAGGTTGCAGTGGGTTGGGGGTTTGATTAGTGTGCAATTTGTGATTTGGGGTTACTCATCAGTACGCCAGACAAGACTATGGACTGTTGATTTTGGGGCTTGGGTTCAGTTGTTTGATTAGGTTTTTTGGATTGGGGGTTGCAGGTTGTGGTGATGGGTGTCCATGTTAAGCAGAGTTTAGGGGCAAGGTTCAGTTTGATCCATGTGATTAGCATAGGTGGTACAGTTTAAGAGGTGGTTAGGTTGGTTAGGTTTGTGTGAGTGGGTGGTTGTGACTTGGGGTTGTTTGTGGTGAGGCTCAATTTTGGGTGGTGGGTGTTTTAAAGGTGGGTTTGAATGGTTTGGACGTGGGTTAATGGGTCGTAGTTTTGGTGAGTGGTGTGTGGTGGGGTGGCAGTGGGAGATGGTGTTGGTGGTGTATGATGTGTTGGGTGGTTGCGTGGTGTCGTGGACTTGCAGGTGGTGTAGGGGGTTTGGTGGCAATTATGGTAGTGTAGGTGGTTGTAATTAATCTATTATTATCAGTATTATTAATTAAAAAAAGTGAAGGAATTGAATAAGGTAGAATAAGGTAACCTGAAGTTAGGTTACTGGTAAAAAGGAACAATAAAGAAAATAAGATACAAAAGGTGCTGATTGTAGAGATAATCCAAAGGTGGGAATGTTATTTTCAATAGTGAAAGGTGGGATTATTAGAATCAATTTCCTATTTTTTTCTCCAAAAAAGCAATAAGCTCCTAAAAAGTGATAGGCAAAAATTTTCCTTTTCCTATGAATTCGTTGACATCTTCCAATTTGGAACTTCTCAGAGTTCTTGTAATGAAATTAGCAAACTACATCCATATGTTTCTCTACCTTGCCTCTAAAGTTTAGCTTTCTGCCCAGCCACACTTTGTTTCTTGGTAATTTCATTTTTTTTTTCTGCTTGCAAACTGAGATATCAATTGTTTAACCTTTTGATGGGACAGAGGAGATGATCAAATTTAATCTTTCATTGTGAGTTGTACTTATGTTGTGGTGTCTAGGTATAAGGGTGAGTTCTTTGCAAAGAATTATCTAAGCCACTTTTGTTATTTATTAATCTAGATACTGTTTTGGAAGCAAATATTCTGGGGCACTGCAGTAATTAAATTAGAGTTATGATCTGTTAGGAGATGCAAAAAGAAAGAGTGTAATGGAGATGATTTTGATTATTCAGTAGCTTGAGAGCGACCCTAGTCCCCAGCTCTTTGAGCAAGAGCATTAATCCTTCTTATCAGTTTTTTCTACTTTAGGGTTTGGAAAGGGCACAAGCGACTTTTGTTGTTTTTCCTGGAACATTCGGTGATGTTCACTCACCAAGGATTTCCCCCCCATAGGATGCACTGCACGTCTGGTGAGTCTCAGAGGGATCATAATGAGATCTTCAGTGTCAAACAGTTTATTTGTGTGTTGGAGTTCACAAGATAGCAAAGCTATAATGCTTCTCTCCAGGTACAGAGAAATAAAGAGTGGGGTACAAATCATACAAGCTTATTTGTTGAAGTGGGCATCTCTGGGTCTGATACACTTTAGGAGCTGCATTTGGGGGAAGTGATCATGGTGGTGTAGAATAAGAATCAAACACTCCGTACAAAGCAAGTCCATACATGTTTGGTGGATCAAATTATAATGTGGAATCTTGATTCACTTTGGTCTTGGGGTTTTCTGTAGGCATTGCTGATGTCTAATATTTGCCACCCCCTCATGATTATATGCCATATTTCTATCTCTTCTATTGTTACCCACCAGAATACAATTTAAAATTGTGTTACAATGGCACTATCATGTTTTTTTTTTTTTTTTTTTTTTTTTTTTTTTTTTCCGGTTGGTTGGGTGAGGGGGGTAAGGATGTTTTTGACCAATTGTTTGGAGAGACTGAACTCAAGCTGGGGCCAGAATAAATTCAGAAGATGCTAAGTGCTATGAAAATGTTTATTTTGATTTAGGTCCACCCTTGCTATAGACTCAACTATTTACATATTCACTTTCGAGTCACGAAATGGGCCGTGCAACTTTTTAGGAAATGGGTGTTATAGAACAAGGATCTTGATGAGTATGGGAATTGATTTAGAACAAGTGGTCTATGAAAAAATTTGTGGTTGTGTTAGATAATAGACATAAATCATAAGAATTATTATAAGGGGAATTGCCAAAGTCATTCTAAAAACTTCTCTCCCATTTCTTCCTTGTTTAAGCCCAACTACCTAAATCCTTAGTTTTAAAAGACGAGAGGCTTGCACCAAAAATTTTTTTATAAAAATCCGAAAACAAACTGGAGGGTGCGGTGCTCGAGGTGCACCTTTCAAGTCAAGGTTCGCCTTTGCGTTTTGAAGCCCCAATAAGTCTTAAAAAGGTGAAGCGCATTGAAGTCCAAAAGTGAGTGGGGCTTTGCGCTTAGCGCGCGTTACATGGTATTTTTTTTTTTGTTTTTTTTTTAATGGTAAGTGTAAGTAACTTAGAAATAGAGCATATAAGTGATATAACAACACAAATAAGGCAATATAATGGCATATGTAATAAAATCCACAATAACATAGACATAGAACACAAAGTGCCCAATAATTTACTGATAAAGATAAACACAACAAATAATCAAAAGAAAAAAAACTTAATAATAAAGTCATAAACTAAAACTCTTAACTGAAGTACTACTAATCATCTAAAAATCAACATCATCATCATTCTCATCACCCACATAATCTCATCAAGTCACATTGTCATCTACTCCAATCTCCTCCATCCTCATCATCCAACTCCAACCTAGTAGTTTTTCCTTTTCTTTGCGATCTTAGATGAGGATCCCAACAACTTTTTCATCCTTGATGCCCTAGTAGAATACACACGGCTCATTAGTCCTCAAAACTTTGCTAACCAACCCCGCGATTAGATTATCCATAAAAATTCATCCTCCTCAATGTCTTAGAGTTAGTTTTCATCCATTCTCAACGTAACCATTCTTACTTTAATCCACTTCATCCAAGGAAATGGGATTAATGGTGTCTTTCTTATCACTTCAAAGCACGATTGTACTTTCATACCATGTCATTCAAACGAGCTTGTGCTAACCGGTTCCTCTTCTTTGTATGGAGTTGTAAAATAAATAAATTTGGGTTTTTCTAAGGTGTAACCATGAGTTTGCGTGTTTCTAAGTTGTGCCAATGTTTTTGAAATTCTCAGTTGTACCCTCTAAACTCACCTAATTTCTAAGTTGTGCCCTTTTAAATTAAATTTCCATTAAATTTTTGATGTTTTATTTTAATTATTCTTTTTTGTAATAAAATTCCAAAATATGTGTATCTCTTAGGAAACTTCGAAAAGAATATGGTTGAAGGAACTAACCAAATTTGTAACAGTGAAATTTCCAAAAGGGGGCACAACTTTAATGATATTAGTTAGCCAAGAGTATATTAAGAATTTTGAAAAACATTGGTTCAACTTAGAAATGCACAAAAATCTTGGGTACACCTTAGAAAAACCCAATAAATTTTTATGTTAAAGTTAAAATAAATATAATCATATTTGGAAAAGCCACAAAGGAACAAAAGAGTAATAACTAATAAATCTACTTGTATGGAAACTCCTACTTTCTTTCATAACCCGCAGCACTACAGTGAGGCTAAGAAATTGTATAGCAAGCTCTGAGATTGGGGGATTGGGGGTGGAAGCACCATAGAAGACCACAACTCCATATTAGAAAAGAGACAACATTGTATAAATACCTTATCACCCAATTCACCATTCAAAAAACAAAATGATTTGAAAATATATTTTCATGTTTTACAATTTATATAAACTCGTTACGCAGTGATTTTGGCTTCCTCATAATAGCAACTTGTTGGCCAAAGAGTCCGGGTACAATTAGATGGGATCCATCTCCTTATCAATTGCGTTTTGAATGTTCTTACGGGAATCAAATAATATATACAAATTAATAATCCTTCATCATTCCTCACAAAAAACTTGAGGGGGTTGTCATGGAATCAATATCAATCAAAGCCTTAACCCATAATCGGGGTCGTCTACATGAACCAAAAATGATCTTTCCATGTGGTCATCACATAAATTTTCCTCCTCCATCCCTTACGATTAAGAACCTCATTCTCTTGTAAACCTAAAAGCTTTATTATACTTATTAACTGTTGAGATCTCCATGATCCCACCCTTTCACTCGTCGCACCATAGCTCCTGTGGTCTCCGTTTCACATGTCCGAACAAATGTAATCTATTTTCCCTTAATTTGCTTGCCATGTCCGCGACACCAACTTTCTAGTGTAGGACTTCATTTCGATGTATCCCTTTAGAGTGTTCCCGCACATCCATCTCACATCCGCGCTTCGTAAATCCTACCTTTTGAATGTGCTCCTTGTGATAAGCCCAATATTTTGTACCGTAGAGCGATACTAGTTCTAGTCTTATAGAATTTCCCCCTTCTAACTTTAACATTTTGTCACATAACACTCCCGTGGTTGCTCTTCAATTTAAGCCACCCAAATTTAATCCTATATGCCACATCTTGGTCAATATCAGTATTCTTTGGATAAATGATCCGAGATATTTGTAACATGCCATCATAATTAGGAGCGTTTGTCAATCTCACCATCACTTTCCCCCTCGAGTCTCAAAGCGGCATTCTATATTTGTCTTACTCCGACCCTAGTTTATACCCCTAAAACTCCAACCTTTGCCTCATTGCTCCAATATGGCATTAACCCACTCTTTAGTTTCATCCACTAAATGATTATTCGGCTGCAAACAACATGCACCATGGTACCTCATCGTGGATTGATCTTGTTACTTCATTTATAAACCACTACAAAAAGAAAAGGGTTAAACCGAACTTGGGTGCAACCCAATTGTTATAGGGAAAGTCTTCAGTAAACCACCACAAGTCCTAACATGTGGGGATACCTCCCGATAATATCCTAACCCTAATCAGGTCAATATGCCTCATGGCATAACTTTCTAGGGTTGTCTAATTGCCGAATTAAGAAAGTGACTGGCCGCAGCAATGGATGATGGGGTTGGCTTTGCCACCTTGAATCTATTATGTCAAAAACTTTCATATAGTCTGAATCTCTTCTAGAAAAATATTGACAGTTGCTTTAACCCTATCTGTAGCTTCATAGATATAACCCATAGGGGTGGTTTGTTCTCACAATCTATAAGTCTAAGAACTTGACAAGGGTCCCGCCCATCTTAAGAGCATTCAAAACACTTCTTTAAAAGGTGTCGTGAAGAATATAGGATGGCTAATTTCTTCCCACTAGGTTTCTTGGACCATTTTTAACGACTCCCATCTTCGGAAGTCACCATTTTCCTCAAATTCATCCTTTATTTATGATAGCATGAAAGAGAGACAAAGGAGGTAGCAAATCTATTAACTGCCGGCATATGCAAATTTCTGGCTTTGGACTTTCTCATCATTTTTAAAAGAGGAATGTGGGATATATATACCCATTCATAAACATCACTCTTTAAGGCATTCTTGGGTGAATGAATATGCCCAAGTCCACCACATAAGATCATTGCCATGTGCCACACATGGAGTCCAATAGAGATGGGGTCTCTCGGCCTCAAGTAGTCTTTTTAAAGAAATAAGAAAGTATATGTTACTATGTTAGTTCACTTTTCAAACAAAAAGCTGAAAAAATACAAGTTAGTTCATTGTTCAAACGTGGAAAGAATAATGAGTTAGAATTAAGGTCTTACCCGCATTAACATAGTTAGAGGCATTATCTGCCATACCTTGAACCACGTTTGCTCTCCCATTTCTTCCACCATGTCATTAAGCATTTGAAACAACATAGTGTAGCTTGGTAGTAGTTTCGTAGCATCCATTGGTTTGTTGAATACGGATTCCTGCGGAGTTGACAAGAAAGTAATGTATCCTTTCCTGGCAACCTAATCACGCCCATCATCGAATAAATTGAACATCCTTTAGTTGCCCACTCAACCTTATGCTATGCAATTATCCGTTGAGTTTTTCTACTCACTTTTGAGGAAGAGGAATCTTTAACTCATGAACACTTGGTGGTTTCATATTCGGGCCATAATCACCAATTGCATCAATCTCTCTTTGAAACTTGGTATGAAGATGCGATTAAATGCAACACCGATCATAAAACCCTTGTGCGATTTTCCTACAAGCTGCAGGTCCTTAGTGTCTTGTCACAAATCACCCTTGCCTTTTAATGTCCATTAGGTTTGGGAGTGAAATGCAAATACATGTCCAATGGACCTTTTTGTCTTGGTCTTTTAGTGGCGTTCATCATCTTCTTATCATCACCTCTTCAAAATCAACCTAAGGATATGACATCATTTGAGTGTCCAGCTTTGATTTGGTTTCTTATCCATCAAACTCTGAATTTCAACTCTATTATGGTCGGGACAAGAGGACACTTGGGACATTCCTATACTCTCATACTAAGTGGCATTTAGCACGGTAGCCTTCCTTTGGTTACTTTGTTACACATTACAGTCAAAATATTTTGTTTGGGCAGCATTGTTGCATATTTTCTGCCGGATCTAGTAGGTCTGATGATCCGTTGAAGTTTTGTCTCCATCTAATGCACAAAAATCTGAAATTTTTGCCCGTATATTCATACTAAAACCAGTAACTAACCAAAAGGACCGTACACGTAACACCACTCGTAAATCATGAAGTCTCCCACCTAGATACTATGCCGCAGAACCACCAACAGGGCAAAACCTTAAACTGAACAAACAGAGGCCAAAAAACCTAAGAAACAACAGTGGCAAACATAACAGGGAAAAAACCTCAGAAGAAAGCATACGCGACCTTACCAGACGGAAACACGGGCAACAATAAATAGACAAAACGAGGATAAACAGAAGACAAAAATAAGAATAAAGCCTTCAGAGGAAAATACAGTAAACAAGAAATAAGAAAAACCACAAACAGGAAAAGAAATCAACAATCAGCACAAAACGCACCTTGAAGCACCACCCCGGGACCGGGACACACGACACCGACCCACCAGCTCCCCACAACCGCGGCGAAGAAACTCTATAACACCCGATGCCCCCCAGGAATCCCCCCGCCCCCCCGCCCACCCTCGGGACACCCCCGAAAAAACAGAAACAACGCGAACGGATGATGAAAAATGAAATGCAACAGAAAAAACACGCAAAT
>PYUH01000090.1:142310-165582 GCA_016808085.1 Suaeda aralocaspica | reverse complement strand
GAAGTTTTTTGTTACCCCCCCCCCCCCCTCTCCCCCGCTCTCTCTCTCCCTCTCTCTCTCTCTCTCTCTCTCTCTCTCTCTCTCTCTCCCATACACACTCTCTCTCTCTCTCCCATACACACACAATAACGGGAAAAAAAACCCCGAATGAAAGGTATTTAAATAATGAACAGCATATACAACAAACAACAACAAAGCCTTAGTCCCAAAATAATTTGAGGTCAAGTAGATATGAATCAATATGCGGAATCACAAAAGTCATCCGTAGATATCCTCTTTCTCCAATCTTCCCTGGTTAACACTAAATTATCTAAGGCCCACCACCCTCATATCTCCACTAACAACCCTCATCCAAAGCTTTTGTCTTCCTCTACCTCCTTCATTCATTCTGTTGCCACTATTCCAACCTTTTTAATGGAGCTTTACTTGATTTCCGTCTTATATGTACTAACCGTCTCAGATGATTTTCCCTCATTTTATCTTCAATTGATTGATTATCTTCAATAAAAGCAACCCCTAACCTTTTCCCAATAACCTCATTCTGTTTTTGTCCTTTCTAACACTCATCTTACGGAGGTAACAATACTTCAAAGCCCAAAATTCAGTCTCATTTCAACATCACATAAAATTTCAACATCACATAGAATCCAGAGGCTCCCTTCCACTTCGACCAACCTGTTTTGATCCTTATTCAATTCATCATCCTTTTGGATAATGGATCCTAAATATAGAAAGAATTTGGAACATTGGACACTCTTTCCTTCCAAACTATTGAGCTTGTCGTCACGTTCCTTGTCCCACTAAATACACAGTCTATATATTCTTTCTTATTTCGTAACTTAAAAGTGAATCACACTCTTCGTCACAATTCCAACTTACTTTCCAGTACTTCTTTCGTTTCAAGCATCATGCACCAAGGGATACTATTTTGAATTGAACCTGTCAATTTCTCTATAACTTTGGCAAAAAGAAATGGGTTGAGTGTAGAACCTTGATGTTCACCAATAGTGATAGGGAACTCTTTTGCTTTCCCAATATTAGTTCATACACTCATCATGCTGACCCCCTTATACATATATCTCAAAATACCTTTCCTTGTTAGAGCCCATCATAGTACTTCCCTCGGTACCTTATCATATGCCTTCTCCAAGTCAATAAAATCATATGTAGGCTTTTCTTCTTATCCCTGTAGTACTCTCCATACTCCCCATAAACTGCCTCAAGAGATGAATTGCCTCCATAGTCCATCCTCCTTTCATAAATCCAAACTGATTCTCTGAAATTTGTACAAATCTTCTCAATCTCAATTCTCCAAACTGCATATGCAACCGTAAGAAAAAATTGTCTCCATTCTGATGTGACAAGTCTGATTTTACTGAGTTGCAGGCCTTAACTTTATTGTAGGCCTTTTTTCAATTTTAGGTTTTGTACTTCGTTTTTTGCTAGATGGAGTCTCGTTTGAGTCATTTGGTTTTTGTGTAGAACAATGGTCCTCTGGTGACATCTACTACTGTATAAAGTATGTAATTTTACTCTGAGTTTAAAATGACTCGAGTAAAGGGACGTAAATCTTTAATTCTTATTCAATCATGAACTGCCATTTGCCTGCCGAATTTGATAATTGTGTTGCTATCAGATATTGCTATGTTTCTTATAGTGTTGTGTTGCGCAGGTTTTCATTATAGGTCCAGTGAATCAAGTGAGAAAAGCAGAAGCCATGATTAGGGGAAGAATGCTGGACATTTAAGAACACATAGGCTCAAGATATTGGTTTGTACCGTTACCAATGGAAGCGTAACAATTATAATAAATGGATGTTAATGTTTTCAGGACGGTTCTGCTCTACAGCTTCAATTTTATGCTACTGTAGATCTTTGTCCGTGCAAAGTACGGATTAAAAACTCTCAATTCTATTGCTATTTGTAAAACCATGAATTAACCCCCCTCCCCCTGTTTCCTTTGGTAGTTTTAAAATCAAAAATCAAAAGTTTAACCTGACTTTAATTATAGCTAAGGGATAACATGTTTGCCTTATTATATAAGATTTATAGTTTCCAATGCAAATAGCACAATTGATAGCAAACTTTTCAGAACATATATACTAAAAAAAAAGAGAAAAATTGGAAGCTTTTCTTTTGATGATTGTTTGTCGTTTTATGTGGAGGGCATGTGGAATTGTGGATGTAGCGTTGCTGTTATGGAGCACCTATGTGTTGGACCTGTGAATTAAGTGTTGCTGTGAATGATGACAAAGAGTTCTGTTCCTCCTATATTATTCTTTGTTTAATCTAAATTCTGTTCTGAATTGTCTACTTTGCTGCTAATGCTTAGCATATGGGCTCATTTGAGACTTGCCAATCCACTTCAACTCTTGTAACAATTTGTGATATTACTTTGAAGTAAACTACAAAGCACAAAAACTTAAAGAATTTAGAGTTATGGTGTTGTGGAAATTTGGGCAGGCCGAAGAAATTATTTGGAAATATTTTTGAAACTTAATTTAAGAACTGCAAACTTCTCTCATATGAGGAAAAGTTTTTTGAAAACTTTTTGACTTGCATACACCTATATAGCATTTTGCGTTCCTGAGTTGAGTATTCAACATATGATTCTCCTATGACCAAGCCCTTGTGTCTAGGTTTTATTTTTCACGGATTTTCCCAAAAATTTCGAAAAAGGTTATATCTTATTCTCTCGATACTGCGTTCTTAGCTTTCAAGTTATTTTCAAATGCAGGGGTCTTCCCTTGATTTCCTTGATTCGATGTTTGACATGTAAAATTCAAACCAATATTTTTTAGGACCCTAGAACCTTGAATATTGTGATGAAGTTACAACCTTAGATTTGGGCTTTTGGAGGGTTTTACAAAGGTTCGTTTCGTATACTTTCTAAATTTCATCCACTTGATTAGGTAACCATGGGGAGGCCCACAGTTGTTTTTAACCTCAAAAATTTGGTTATATTTTCACTTAAAAGTATTTTCGAAAAAGGACACTGGTTATTTGTTATTTCGGGACCTTTTCATAAAATTTTAAACCTTTACATGCACCATGTAAATATTTCCTGATTTTTTCCCGGGAATCCATAACCTCTGAAAACTGTGAATTATTGCCTTCGTTTTGGCTTTCGTAGGGTTGTGCCCACTTTATCTTGTTTTCGTCCTATACTTTTCCCACATTTTGTATGTGACCAGTGCGCCCCTACACTAAGTTTTAACCTTTAAAAACTTGTTAATTTTCTTCTTTAGACAATTTGCAAAAAAAGTCACTAGAGTCTTTTTGCTCTCCTACGACTTGTCTTATGACCTTTCAAACCCCAAAAAGCTACTCGAGGGCCCTCTTTGATCATATGGGCACCCCGAGAAGTTTTTGGCAACTTTTTTTCGGGACCCTGAAAACTCAAAAAACAGTGGATAATAGCCTTTGATGGAGGCCTCAAGAGGGGTCTTCCCGGGCCCCGTCTTATTTTTGCCCTATCTATTTACTACGTGCTATGGGACATCACAGAACTGCCCACAATCGATTTTAATCCATACGATTACCCTAGATTGTTTTTGGCAACTTTTTTCCATGACTATGAAATATCAAAAAACACTACATAATATTCTTTGGTTGATGCATCTTGAGGGGCTTTCTCGGGCTGCGTCTTACTTTGACATTTTTTTAATTTTTTTTTAATATATTTTAACACGTGTTATTGGCCATTACAAGACACTCCACAATTGGTTTTGGCACCTAAAAATTTGTAATTATCCGCCTTGTAACCTTTTTTGAAGAATGGAAAAACAACTATGGCCTATAGCTTGTTGTAATCTCTCTTGTAGCCTTTTCATCCCAAATAGTTTTATTTTGTTTTACTTTATTTTTTATTTTATCTTTAAAAACTTAGAAAATAAATTCAGCGCACAAATATGACCACGTGCGACGGACATTCTAGAAGGTTCTAGAAGGTTCTGTATGAAATCGGGCAACTTTAGGCTTAAGGAAACATATAAAATGATTATAGAAGTAAATATTGGAATATGGAAGTTTTAAATACGCCTCCTTTGTACTTATATGCACTCGTAGAGCTTACATGCGCACAAGGGGTCGACTTTCAAAAGTATGGAACAGACTCCTCCGTCCCCCCACCCCCCCCCCCCCCCCAAAAAAAAAAAAATCCCCCAGACTTGCGCATAGGCGTAGCTCTTGCATCCCAGCGAAGGTCCTACGCATGTGCACAAGCCCCTCTGCGCCCTAGCGCAGCTCGTGCGTCCTAGCAGAGTTCCTGCGTATGTGCGTAGGCCCCTCTGCGCCCTAGTGCAGATTCTGCTCCCATACACTCCAACTTCCGACCAGTTCACCTATGAATACGTGCCTTATCCGGCCATTTTCCATCATCTCAAATTTCATGCATTCATCTCGTAATTCATGCAACTCTTTCTCTCTCTCTCTCTACTCTCTTTCTCTACAAAAATAATTTTCTAAGCCTTGCTTAAACACAATTAAGCAATTAATAAATTCCACAAACATAAAGTAATTTGTTATAATTATTTTTCGTATAAGTTCTTAATCAAGCATCAACAAAAGACGTTGTATTGACCGCCACATGCTAGGTACTTCAAATGAAGCGACGGAAAAATTTATAAAAATAATCCCAACTTTTAATGATAATTTATTTAAAGATATAACTTTATTTATTCAAATTTGGACCTACCTTCGTACACTATTTTCTATTTTTAGGCTTTCCCTAATTTTCACCCTAAACTGAGGTAAAATACTAAAATATATTAATCAGCAGGTTTTTTCTCTATTTGCGTTGAATCTCAATATCTCATTCCAATATTCAATTACTTAACCAGTTCTACCATCATCATCATCTTATCATCTTCATCATCCCTACTGCTTATTATTGCTTATTAGCTCATTTTGATAGTTTATCCTAACAAACATAAAGTCACCAACTCACCACCCTCAAACCACCACCACTACCGTCAAACCCACCGTCATACCATCACCATCAAACCCATTCTCCTCAAAACCTCCATACCGCCAATAAACATAAAGCCCTCAGAACCCCAATTCATTCAATCAGTTTATTCATTCAGAATTTGTTCGATTAGATGAAACCTTAATTGGGTCTTATGCTGAAATCGAATTTATTGGTGCAGCCGCTGGGCGTAACACTGTCGTGATTGTACTTCCAAGTTTATTGATGAATTCGAGGAAGTAGTGTAGAAATTAGGAATCAACAATGAGTTAACAGTATTTGCTGGGAAATTAACATGTAGGGTCTATTTATTATTTCAATTGTACATAATAGTTATTAACTTACGGGCACCCTGGTCAATTTTCGGAAATTTTTTTTCGAGGACACCTAAACACCAAAAATTGTCAATAGTAGCCTTTATTTCAGACATCTAGAAGGGCCGTCCCAGGCCATGTCATATTTTTGCCTCTTTTTTTACCACATTATATGGACCACGACAACACCCCCACGATCAATTTCGACCCTAAAAAACCTGTTATGATCCTTCTTATGACCTCTTCTAGAGAAGGTAAAATAAAGTAGATATGGAACCGTCTAAAACCTTGTTATAATACTTGCTATGACCTTTTCACCCGAATCCATTGTTTAGGGTACATAATATTACCTTACGGGCACCCTAGTTAATTTTCGTAATTTTTTTTTTCCGGGACCCCGAAACAACAAAAAAGAGTGAATAATAGCTTTTGTTTTAGGCATCCGAAGGGGCCGTCCCTGGCCTTGTCATTTTCCGCCTTGTTTTTTTTATCACGTGCAATGGACCACCACAACAACCCTCACGATTGGTTTCGAGGCCCCTAAAGACCTCTTATGTTCCCTCTTATGGCTTTTCTTTAGAAAGGAAATATCTTCCCTCCTATGACCTGAATACTTTGGTTTGGGTTCATATTTTTACATTATCGGCACCCCGGTAAATTTTCTGGGGTTATTTTTCCCGGGATCCTGAAACTCCAAAAAATACTGAATAATAGCCTTGGTTTTAGGCCTCCGAATGGGTCGTCTCGAGTCTCGTCATTTTTTTGCCTCGTCTTTTTACCACGTGCTACGCACTATCGTAGAACCCCCCAACGATCGGTTTCGGCCCCTAAAGACATCTTACAGTCCCTCTTATGGCCTCTTCTACAGAAGAGAAAAACAACCTCATATGCAACTGTTTAAAACCTTATTATCATCCCTCCTATGACCTTTTCACCCCAAATCCATTGTTCTGGGTTCAAATTTTTACCTCACGGGCACCCTGATTAGTTTGCGACATTTTTTTTCGGGACCCCGCAACCTTAAAAAACAGTGGATAAACCCTTTGTTTTAGGCCAACGGAGGGGCCACTCTGGACCACGTAATTTTTTTGCCTCGTTTTCTTACCAAGTGCTATGGACCATAACTGTACCCCCCATGATCGGTCTCGGACTTTCAACACAAGGAACTCTTATGATTCCTCTTATGGCCTCTTTAGAGAAGGGAAAAACAACCTGATATGGAACTATCCAAAACCTTGTCATCATCCCTCCTATGACCTTTTCATCTCGAATCTTTTGGTCTTGGTTCATATTTTTACAGTACGGGCACCCTGGTCAATTTCCATAAGTTATTTTGAGGACCACGTAACCCTTAAAAATAGTGAATAATAGCCTTTGTTTTAGGTCTTTGAAAGGGGTCGTTCTAGGCTTGGTCATGTTTTCGCCACATTTTTTAACCCAGTGCTATGGACCACTACAACACCCCTCATGATCGGTTTCGGCCGATGCAGACCTCATATGATCCCTGTTAAGGCCTCTTCCAAAGAAGGGAAAAACAGCCTCCTATGGAGCCATCTAAAACCTTGTTATCATCTCTTCTAAGTGCATTTCACCCCGAATCCTTTGGTCTGGGTTCATATTCTTACGTTAGGGGCACAATGTAAGGCATTTTATAATCGGGACCCTGGAACCACAAAAAAACAGTGAATAATACCCTTTGTTTTATGCCTCTTGAGGGTTGTCCCAGACCTCGTCATTTTTTCGCCTCATTTTTTTACCACGTGCTATGACCACACAACACCCGCTACGATCGATTTTGACCCCTAAAGACCTCTTATGGCCTCGTCCAGAGAAGGGGAAAACATCCAGATATAGAACCGTCTAAAACCTTGTTATCGTCCCTCTAATGACTTCATCACCCCGAATACTTTGGTTTGGGTTCATATTTTTACTTTAGGGGCACCATGGTCAATTTCCGAGAGTTTTTTTTTTTCGGTAACCTGAAACAGAAAAAAACATTGAATAAAAGCCTTTGTTTTGGGCCTCCCAACTCGTGTCCCAGGCCCCGTCAACTCGTTTTTTTACCATGTGCTATGTACCACCACAGCACTCCTGACGATCGGTTTTGGCCCCTTTAAGAGAAGAAAGAAACTACCTAACATGGAATCTTCTAAAACCTTGTTATCATTCCTTCTATGATCTTTCCACCCTGAATCCTTTGTTATGGGTTCATATTTTTACCGTACGAGTGCCCTTGTAATTTACGACATTTTTGTTTTAGAACCCTAGAATCCCAAAAAATAGTGGATAATCGCTTTTGATTTAGGCCTCCAGAGGGGTTGTCCCTAGCCCCATAATTTTTTCGACACGTTTGTTTTACCACGTTCTATACATCACCACAGCCTCTTATGACCACACAACACCCGCTACGATCGATTTTGACCCCTAAAGACCTCTTATGGCCTCTTTCAGAGAAGGGGAAAACAGCCTCATATGGAACCATCTAAAACCTTGTAATCATCCCTCTTATGACCTTTTTCACCCTAAATACTTTGGATTGGGTTCATATTTTTACCTTACGGACACCCCAGTTAATTTTTGACTTTTTTTTCCCGTGACCTCGGAGCCTTAAAAAATAGTGAATAATACCCTTTCTTCTTAATTTCAAAGAGAATTGGAGTGGGTGAGTGTGACAAATTAGTGGATAACATAATGCAAAAAATAAGGATATGCAGAAGTAGGCACCTATCCGTTGCTGCTAGAGCTGTGCTCATTAATGCAGTCCGAATGGGAATGCAAGCCTATTGGTGACAAATTTTTCTTATGCCTAAGACTGTGATTCAGAACCTGCTAAAAGTTTGTAGAGGCTTTTTATGGGAAGGGACCTACAGAACAAGGAAAATGGTTCCTTGTGCCTCGTTCCAAGTGTGTAGACCAAATAAGAATGGAGGGATAGGGATCAGAGAGTGTGAAAAGGGGAACATAGCTGCTATGGGAAAGCTTGTCTGACAAATTGCTCAGAAAAAAGACTCTTTGGGTGAAATGGATCCATGCCATCTATATTAGAGAGGACTGGTGGGAATATAAAGCCCCTTTCTAGAGATGCTTGTTGGGGGTGGAAAAACCTTTGTAGTGTGAATGATACCCTAAGGGAGGGTTTTGTGAATAACAAGTAATGTGTAGCTGGCCAAAAATACACTATAGCTGGTTGTTATAAGTGAATGACACAGGAAGCTGGGCTGGCTGGGTTTGGGACAAGTATACATTCCTAAACACTCTTTTATTGTATGGTTAGCCATGTGAAGAAGCTGAAAACTAAGGATAGACTGTGTAGATACAATATTTGTGACAATGCAGTGTGTGAGCTATGCAATGCTGCAGATGAAAGTGTTGTCATCTGTTTTTCACCTGCAGTTACACTAATGAGGTATATAAAGGAACATAATGATGGTTGGGAATTGGTGACACTAGTAATCGAGACATTGGAACTGTTTAGAAGGCTTGAGAGGACAAATTGTGAAGCCCCATCTAGAGAAGAGTTGGCCATTGCATTCTTGCTAGTTTAATTTACAACATGTGAAGGAATCTGGTTTACTGGAAAGGCAGTAGAGAGCCAGCAATAATGATGAGCATCAAAGTCCAAAAATAGGTGATGAGCAGGTTGAAAGGTATGGAAACTACAACCTGAGAGAGAAATGACCCTGCATGGATAAAAGAATTAGGAAGAATAGTTTTTAATTGTTCTTCTCTTGTTTCTTAGCCTTGTACAAGTTGTATTGTATATTTTCTATGTTTGCTGTATAGTGTTTTGATCTTGTTCCTCAGATTAGGTATTTTTTCCCATGGGGGGTCTTAGAGTGTAAATACACATTTTTTGGTATTAATAAAGCTCTGACATTTTATTTTACCAAAAAATAAAAAAATAATACCTTGTGTTTTAGGCCTCTGGAGTGGCCGTCCCGAGCCCCGTCATTCTTTTTCCCGTTTTTTTACCACATGCTATGGACCATCACATCACCTCCATGATCGGTTTCGGCCCCTAAATACCTCTTATTATTCCTCTTATGACCTCAGACACAGCCTAATATAGAGCCGTTTAAAACAATGTTGCTATCCCTCCAATGACTTTTTCAGTTTTCACCCCGGCCCGAATTCGAATCCTTTGGTGTGGGTTCATTATATTACCTTACAGGTGTAGACACCTAATTTAGTCCCCCTGTCCCGCGACAGGACTCTATGATGATTAAAAAACTCATTTCTCTAAAAGATTGGATAATCGAGCATACTTGGGCATAAAAATAAATTTCGGATATTATAAAATTTCCATTCTTATTTAACGTACCTTTTATCCCAATGCCTCTTTTATTATTTTAAATAAATAAATAAAATAAAATTAAATTAAATTAAAAAAAAAGATCTTTCAAAAAAAAAATGTAGCGCGCTTAATTTAGTCACGCTGACAGCTCAGCGTGACTAAGTTAGCAGCGTTACCCTAGTAGCGTTGTCGGGTTTCCTGTGCTGCTGGGCCAGCGCGATTCGGCGTACTGCGCTAGCAGCCCAGCGCGTTTAGGATTCCCACGCTGTTATAAAAACCTTCATTTCTCAAAAAAAACTTTTTTTACTTATTCTCTCCCTGATACGTAATTAATCAGATTATTACTTTTAAACAACCTTATTTTTTATAATAATTATTTATTATTTATTTGCTATTTATTTTAAAAAAGTTGCTACAAATTCTTATAATATTGAAACAATAATTCGACTGTGCCCAAATTAACACTTGACGACTCCAATCTTCATACGGGAAGTGGTACGTTTCCTGAGAGCCCTAAAAATCAAACTTGTGGATTTGTTGTTGATGGTTTTCCGAATCATTTACCGCTTTTATCATTTTGTTTTTGTTAAAGGGCTTAATTTGAATTTAATTTATCACATTAAACTAAGATAATTTTTGGACAAATTGTATCATGCTAGGAACCTTGAATTAATCTTAACGACGATTTGACTAAATTATTAGGTTTTATGTGATTTCACCTGAATAATAGTAATTTTGTGTTAGGTTGTAAATTATTATTTTGTGGTTCTTTATATAATTTGTGTATAATTGAGAGAAAACTAGTAATGCCCGCCTACGGGCTAATATAACGCACTCCGCCATATTAGTACCTTCACCCCCGAATCCAACCTTTGGTTCGTAAGATCATAACTTGGAGTCATCCCTGTGCATGGGATCGAAAGGGTTATTCGTGCAATTTAGATTATCGTCCCGTATTCGTGTCCCATTCGTAAACAATCTAAATACACGGTTTATGAGTTTGATTCCTAAAACTTATTGGCGACTCCTTATTAGCATCGTCCGTATTCGTATATTATTATCTCACTCGAAAAAAGATAATTAAAAAAACAAAAAAAAACCAAAATAGCATAGCGCGACAGACTTTGTCATGCTAACGTCGCAGCGTCACAAAGCTTGCCGCGCTACACCTGTAGCGTGACAAACTTTGTAGCGCTGCACAGTCAGCGTGACAAACTCTGTCACACTACCACGCTAGCGCGACTGAAATCCCTGCGCTCCTGTTTTTTTGCAAAATACTTCTAAAAAAGTCCATTTCACCTTTCCTTAAGCCAATTTTTTAGGTCTAACTTGACCTACGGACGGTTTGGGAAAGGTGACCAAAAAATTTGGGACCCTAGAATCCGGGGCCCCTACAACAGGCACTCTGGTCAATCTCCACGAATTTTTTTCCAGGACCCCGAAACACCAAAACATGTGAATAATACCCTTTATATATATTAGGCCTCCGGAAAGGCCGTTTAGGGGGCCTTCCTTTTTTCGCCTCGTTTCTTTAACACGTTTTGTCGACCACCACAGCACCCTCCACGATCGAGTTCGTCCCCTAAAAACCTCTTATGATCCCTCTTATGGCCTCTTTCAGAGAAACTAAAACACAACTTGATATGGAACCATCTAAAACCTTATTATCAACCCTTCTATGATCTTTTCACCCCAAATACTTTGGTCTGCGTTCATAATATTACCTTACGGCCACCCCGATCAATTTCCGAAAAAAAAAATTTCGGGACCCTGGTACACCAAAAAATAGTGAATAATAGTCTTTGTTTTAAGTCTCCGGAGGGGCTGTCTCGGGCCTTGTTAGTTTTGCACCTCATTTTTTTTATCATGTGCTATGGACCACCACAACAACCCCCACGATCGATTTCGGCCCCTAAAAACCTCTTATGATCCCTCTTATGGCTCTTCCAGAGAAGACAGTCTCACATGGAAACGTCTAAAACCTTGTTATCATCCCTCCTACGACCTTTTCACCCCGAATACTTTGGTTTGGGTTCATAATTTTACCTTACAAGCACCCCGGTAAATTTCCGGGAGTTTTTTTTTTTTTTTTTTCGCGATCCCAAAAATCCAAAAAATAGTGAATAATAGCCTTTGTTCTAGGCCTTCGTAGGGGCCGTCCCGGGTCCCGTCATTTTTTTGCCCTATTTTTTTTACCACGTGCTATGGACCAGTGCAAAACCCCCAACAATCGGTTTTGGCTCCTAAAGACCTATTATAATCCCTCTTATTGCCTGTTCTAGAGAAGAGAAAAACAGCCTCATATGCAACTGTCTAAAACCCAGTTATTATCCCTCCTATTACCTTTTCACCCCGAATACTTTGGTTTGGGTTCATATTTTTACCTTACGGACACCCCGGTGAATTTTCGGAAGTTTTTCCCCGGGATCCCCGAACAGCAAAAAATAGTGAATAATAACCTTTGTTTAGGTCCCCGGAGGGGCCGTTGTGGACTTGTGGATACCTACATTGGGTTCTACCTAAAGGACGATGATTAAAGTGTATTACGTCGCAATAGGTCCAACGTTTGAAGTTGATTGCTTGAAAAGATTAACCAAATTTGTGTGTATAATTTTAGATATTCACCTATTTGGCCCCCACTCCACAATCTATACTAGGGTCCCGATGCCCGGTCAGCGAGTGGGGGTATCGCCGCCCAGTTAGCAAGTCGGGGTCCAACCCTGGTTAGGGGTCAAGCTTAAATTACTTTCTTTGATTTTAAACTTAGGTCATGCTCTCATCGTCTTATTTTTACTTATTTTCAGCAAAAATAAGTTCAGTTCAGCAAAAATAAGTCCAGTTCAGCAAAAATCAGTTTTAATCCTTAATAAGTTGTTAATGATTTCAGCAAAAATAAGTTGAGTTCAGCAAAAATAAGTTCAGATAAGCAAAAATAAGTTGACGAGAACAAGGCCTTATTCTTATTATTTTATTATTTTATCATCATTTTATTTCGAAAAATTAGAAAATAAATCAAGTGCGCAAATATGGCCAAGTACGTCGGACTTTCTATAGTGTTCTAGAAAGGGACTGTTTGGTATAAGGTAACTTTAGGTTTATGAAAACGTATAAATTGGAATTGAGAGGTGAATTTCGGAATATGGAAGTGAATATCGAAAATATGGAAACTCAGAAATTCGATCTCATGGGCGTATGGGCACTCATTGGGCGTACAAGCGCTCAAGGTGATCAAATAATAACCTTTTTGTTTTAGGTCTTCGGAGGGGTCATCACGGGCCCCGTTATTTATTCGCCTCATTTTATACCACCTGTTATGGACCATCAAAACACCCCCCACGATCAGTTTCGATCCTTAAAGACCTCTTATGATCCCTTTTATGGCCTCTTTCGAGAAGGGAAAAAACAACCAGATATGGAACTGTCTGCAATCTTGTTATCATCCCTCCTATGACCTTTTCACCCAAGAATCCTTTGGTCACGGTTCATAATATTACCTTACGGGCACCCATGTCAATTTACGGAATTTATTTTTTCGGGATCCCGCAACACCAAGAAACAGTGATTGATAGCTTTTGTTGTAGACTTCCGGAGGGGCCGTCTCGGGCCTTGTCATTTTTTTGCCTCGTTTTATTACTATATGCTATGGACCACCACAGCATCTCCCACGATCAGTTTCGACCCCTAAAGACCTCTTATAATCCCTCTTATAGACACTTCCAGAGAAGTGAAAAACAGCCTGATATGGAGCTGTCTAACTTCTAAAACATTGTTATCATCCCTCCTATGACCATATCAATCTGAATCCTTTGGTCTGTGTTCATATTTTTATCGTACGGGCACCCGAAGCAATTTTGGGAGTTTTATTCCAGGACCTTGAAACCTTAAAAAATAGTGAATAATAGCATTTGTTTTAGGTATTTGGAAAGGCCGTTTCGAGCCCCATCATTTTTCCGCCACATTTTTTCCCTCCCCCCCATGATCGGTTTTGGTCTCTAATTACCTCTTATGATCCATCTTGTGGCCTTTTCCAAAGAAGGAAAAACAACCTCATATGGAACCGTCTTAAACCTTGTTATCTTCACTCCTATGACCTTTTCACCCTGAATCATTTCGTCTGGATTCAAATTTTACTCTGATGGGCACCGTGGTCAATTTACGACTTTTTTTTTCCGGGACCCTACAACTCCAAGAAACAGTGAATAATACCCTTTGTTTTAAGTGTCCGATTGTGCCGCCCCTTGCCCCATAATCTATTTGCCACTTTTTTTTTTTTTTTTTACCACGTCACTAGTGGAAAAAAAACCTTTTTGTTGCGGTCAAAATACCACCTTTTGCTTCATTTTTTGACCGCAGCATATGCCAGAGAAGCAAAAAGGTAAAAACTTTATGCTGTAGTCATCTAAACAACCGCAGCATAAAGTCCAATTCCCACCAAAATTTAAGAGTTTATGCTGCAGTTATTATGTATGAGCGCAGCATAAAGTCATTTTCCCACCATTTTTTTGTACTTTGTGCTTCGTTTTTGTTACATTATATGATCGCATTAAAAAGACATATATATATATATATACAATTGCTAATAAGAATATTATTAATAATAATGATCATTATTATTAATAAACTAAATTATATAATAAATTATATATATTTAGTTAAAAACAAAGATATATAATAATATTATCAATAACAATATAATATATAACGTACAAATTAAACATGCAAACATATATATGTTACTATCGAATTCTTTTACATCATCTTGACCCAAGCTCCTTGAATTGTTTCATTACAAACAATACAAAGTGATAAAACTAGCTAACTTCTCTCTAAGTTCAACAATTTCTTGAACGGTATGAGGATATATATTCAAGCAGCAGCAGCACACCAGAAACAAGCAAAAAAACAACAACAGATCGAAACAGCAGCACAACAACACTGTAAAACAACAAGCAACAGCATAAGAAAACATAACAAAAGCAGCAGTAGAAGAAAACAACAGCTCAGCAAAACGACTCGCAGCATAGCAGCAAACAGCAGCAGTGACATAAACCCACCTGCAGCAAAACAACAAACAACAATTGAACCATAACAAGTTGATAATTGTTTTTAGAATAATGAAAATATAAATGCAACTGAATATCACGACTCATTCATCCATAATATCTGTCATCTGCGGGTGAAACGGATGAATCGGGTGATAAATGGATGAGAGTGCTTAGTATATATTGTGTGAAAATAACTTATGATATAAGACACTTAACATTAAAAAAACAATTATTAGTAACTAATTACATATAAAGCTTATTATATGGGTGGTAAACAAGTGAAAGATGAAAAAATCTCCACCCTCATCCACTCGCATCCGCCACCCGTTTCACCCGTCACCCGCAATGCATCCATTTAAATCGGGTTTTCATCCATATATTTTAGGCGGGCAAAGTGGGTGATGGATCATCCAACGGATATTTTCATCCCTGGTCAAAATAGGAACCCAGACTATTAGGATTGATTATTCCATAAGAACGTTTTGGGAGAGTGAGAAAGGTATTATTCCTTATACTGAAATATCTTGGAGACAAGGCATAAAGGTGGGATTGTTGTGAGATACTCGAAAGGTATGACTGTAATTTTTAAATGCGCGATAAATGTGATTATTAGAATTATTTTTTCTTAAAAGGAATTCTCACTCCCTCATATCCAATAGTTATAAACAGAGGAAGCAATAGAAGCAAAGCTTTCATAATCCACCAAAATTCCTTCAAAAAGACAAATTGATTGAGGTTGTATAAGCTGGTACTAATATATAATTCAAATTTGCATAATTGGCAACACTAATAGTAAAAAAAAAAAAAAAAGAAAAAGAAAAAGCCTGAATGCAATCCTAGGGGCACCTAGGATTTCGAAAGCTTCCTGGCCCTCCAAAAAAGAATGTTGGTTCTTCAAAGAATAAAGTTGGTATATAATGATATACAGAATAGCAGTTGGGTTCATCAGATAAAGTGCCCACATACTGAGGGTATTTCCAAGTGTAAGAGAAATCCATGGTACTTATGCCTGCAATGTAGCTTGACCAATATGGGCCTAATAGTGCCCAATTTCCACTCCCTAAAGCCGTGCCCGTATGTGGCACCCGTCCCACATTTGGGCTGTAAACTTCTCCTCCCCATTGAGCCAATGATGCACCAGTTCTCAAGTAATCGCTAAGCATAGATGACGGCCAATATCCAACGTCAATTTTGTTATCGACCCGCAGCCACCAATTAGCAGTCTTGGCATCCTGCATTTCGCAGAAGAAAAAAAAAAAAAGGAATTACATATGTTCAGAAATTTCTACAAGTAAATATGTAAGCTGCATCAGCCATGTCATCATAAAAATTTTAAAAAACAAAAACTGCAAGTTGCACCTTAGACATGATCAAGTTAAGCCAGATGGTTTAAGCAACATCAACGATAGATATTTTGTTGCATTTTTCTTCTTTTACTTATGTTAAGTGTACTAAAGTTAGTAGAGGACCGGTTTATGCCGCGCATGCCTTGGCTAAATCTGTGTAGTTTCTTTTATGTTTTAATTTGTTCTTTTGCCAATAAATAAATAAATTAGTTATGTTAAATAAAAGAGATATCATGTTTCCAGAAATATGTTCATTTGCGTGCTTATTTTATGGAAAATAAATTTCAGAAACAATCTTATAAAATATTCTTTTGTAAGAAACAACCATTTAAAAGTTTTTTTTTTTTTTTTTGTAATACCTTTGTCGGCATTTAAATTTTTTTGCCAAAAACAACCTGGTTACCTAAATTCTAAAAAATCAATTATACACCGCTGGGTGCATATTTTTCTATATGCACTTGTTTTTTTTTTTAATTTTGCCGATAAAACAGTAAGTCAAACATGCATATTTTATAAAACAAGCATATAAAACAATAAGAGGATATATATCTATTTTGAAACAGATAAAACATTAGGCTTGTTGTATAGAACAACAAGCAAATAAAATAACAATTAAATTTTATTTAAAAAAAAATCATGAGGAGATTCATCAATTTTGGAACAGAACAGCATGCTTATTTTATAGAATGACGGGCGGATAAAATAACTGGCTAAATTTATAAAACAACAAGAGAAAATCTATTAATTTTGAAAATGATAAAACATCAAACTTGTTATATAAAACAACAATTGAATAAAATAGCAGACAAATTTTATAAAACAATAAGAGAAAATTTAAAAATCTATCATTGTTTTATAAAATGACTAATTGTTTTATCTAGCAAAAAAACAGGCGTAGATATACGCTCGGGTGTACAGTCCTCGAATTTCCTTAATTCGCACAATTAGCCTCTATTCACTTAATTAGAAGAACATTAGAGGATAATTTAAAGAATTAAAGGCTAAACAGCTAAACTAAGGATAATTAGAAGAGAGAAAAGAATTTTTTTTTTTCAGAGAGTAATAGAAGAAGAAACAGAAGAAGTGCGTTAAGAATTAGGCTAACTAAGAATTAGAGGGTAATTAGAAGATTTACAGGCTAACTAAAGGAATTAGGGATTGTAGGTAAATTATATACTGCCTTTGTTTTCAATTAATTGCAATACTTGAATATTTTATGTCTCACATAAAATGTTCAATGAATTGGAAACAGAGGTAGTATTAAAGATTGTTTCTTAGAAAAATAAAATAAAATTAAAAGGTTGTTTTGGAAAATTTACCAAATTTTAATTTTAATATTCTGACTTTGCTATTTCACATGCAAAAACTGAGGCTTAAAGCACTAGTAGTACGTGTTGTACTCCATTAATATATAATTAATCAAATTAACACCACTAAAATATGGAAAAAATGTATTAATTAGGAATTTTGTTTACATATACGGAGAATGGCAAGTCGCAACTCAAAACACAATTGGTAAGTCATGCAAGTCCAAATCCGTCGATGGAAGCAATGATAAAAAAATAAAAAGGCAGTTAGCGAAGCACATAGACAAGTTTAAGTTTGTTCAGGCAGCCTGTTCAATTCAAGCACATAGATACAGGATACTGCAGATAGACAAGTTAAAATTAAGATACCATGGAGATTTGGACTACTATTTCATATTGGGTTCCAGCTTCAGAAGATACAGGAGCTACTGCTGCACCCAGTGCTATTTCTTGGCTAGTTTGGACAAACCCAGAGCATAGAAGGTCAAAGCAGCCTGTATTCTGGGACCCATCGTTCTGATAATCAATCACAAAAACAAACAAACAAACAATCAATCAATCCAAGAGTATAATGATCATTATTAACATAGTTAATATCAAGCCATTATGATCTTACAGTCCAATGTATGAAGAATCTCGTTTGTGTATCACCATACAACTTCGGATTTACCTGAAGAAAATATATATATATATATATATATATATATGTCAAGCCAAAGTCATAGAATGAGATCCAAGGAAATAAGAAAAATGATTTTTTGGCGTACCATCCATCCAGATTCTACACTTCCATAGTCATAAAGGCCACCAGATATAAGCCAGATTTGTGCAGTAGTGTAATCATCAGGTGATGCAACTCTTGGGTTCCAAACATTCAACCGACTTTTAGATCCAACAAAACGGGTAACTGCTGCCACTAGCAAAGCAGCCTGGCTCAATGAAATCATCAGACATAACAAGTTTCAGATCGAATTGCTTAGTGCAGAATTGCAGATGACTATCTCTTTCACAAAATTTAAGTCACAAGAATTACCGAAAGGTTTTTCTGAAGAAAGTAGGAACCTCCATTGTCATTGAGCTCCTTAGAAAAGTGTGGATGGCCAGGACCTTTTCTTCCATAAGTTTCACTAGAATTACAATTGCGTAAAATCTTTTCACTGCATCTTCGAATAGGAATTGTTCCAGGGGGACAACTCCCATTCCTTCGCCATATCTGAGTTGTCAGGTTCATGCTATGCTCCTCTTTCCTAGTAGATTTCAGTAATGTAGCTTCCTTCTCCATAGTCTGTACATAGTTTGGACTCATCTATAAAAAGAAAAATTCTCAAGAACTTGAATAATATGAAGCATGAAACCAGGAGCAAGTTTATCAGAATTATACACTTCTGACAATAGGTATTACTTTGCATGAATATACATATCGATCAAGACATGTGAAGCATAAACCTGAATTTCGTGATTTGTTAGAGCAGGATGATCAAATGCTGGTTGCTTATAAATGTCAATGCAATCGATTGTGTCACCATCCTCACTCTGCAAGAATCCAGAAGAAGCTATGTTTTAATTCGGTGGTGCTTAGGGAATTCACATGATTTTCTAGTAAATTGAGATTTGCAAATGTAATAATCATAATACAAAGGTTCCCTTTTTTTTTTAAGAATCTTTTATGAGATCTAAGAACCAATCCCTTAATTTTGTGCATATATCTAATTGAGATTTGCAACGTAATAATCCAGTTTTATTCCCTCATAAACCTTCACAACATGGCATGGTGTTCAAGTGCCTACTTGTTATCTGATATGGCTTTTAGCTTGAGAATTTGATTGGAAGTTAGAACTGTAAAGGCAACACCGTACCATTCAAAGTTTAAGCTGTAAGAAATTGATTTCTTCATGTAATAAGACAGCAGCAACATAAAAACCAGAATCTATAACTAATTAAACTGAATATTAGGGTGAATACTATAATATATCAAAAATATCAATGGTATATAACACTGACCAGATTTTGCTCCTGGGAGTCCTACATTACTTACTTGAAATATAGGTTATTTTAAATACTATGTCACTGAGATCTCAACTCCAAACAAAATTATCAAGCTCAGACTTAAACACCAGATGGAGGTGCAACATGGTGCTTGAACAGGCACTTATTTCACATTACAAGCATATACAATGGCCCAAAAATAACCACATAAATATAGCTGATCTTAAGGTTAACAATGACTAACAAAATAATATAAGCACTATAAATGTAGCATATCTCCTGTGTCTTGCTGGACAACCCTTTTTTTTTTTTTTTTTTTTTTTTTTTTTTTTTTTTTTTAAAAATACAGATGCCAAAGAACCNTTTTTTTTTTTTTTTTTTTTTTTTTTTTTTTTTTTTTAAGAATACAGATGCCAAAGAACCATACTGCATGCATTATATGACCTAGAACCACCAGAACATAGAGCCACAGGAGTACAACTAAGACTTTGAGCATAAAAAAAGGCATAGCTTACTTGTCAAATTCGCAAACAAAGAAACTTGTAACAATGCCAATTGAGTGAAAGATACGAGATAAATATTTGGACCAAAAAATTCTAAATGAAAAACCAGTACCTGGAATGTTTTTACAGCATGCCTCTTGTTATACTTCATTCTTTTCCTAACCTCCAAACAAGGCCTTGATATTGAGTACACTTCTATGATGTTGGCAACAAAGTAAGTGAAAACCAACACAGCAATCACCCATCTGCATTCAAACTCTTGTGAGAAGAACCTCCTACCCATTTCTGCTCTTTGATTTTGCTTGTAATTATATATAGCATATTATATTCCTTTTCAGCTTAAGTTCATACTGTTTTAGGAACAAAAACCATATAGCATTGCACTCAATCTTGACCAGCGTCCACAACTATAAGCGAAATGTTTTGAAGATATATATGATGCACAAGATTGTGATGATTTAACTTCCAGTCATGCATGCATGTGAATCTTGTTCAAACATCCCCCTCCCTTTTTTCAAAAAAGTAATAATGCAATTGGAATGAACTGTTCTGGAATAATGACAAGTTAGAATTGTGAATGAAAATTTTATGATGTCCCTAGGAATACTATTTATTCTAACCACTTCAACTTCATGTAGTGGACTTAAGGTTCGAAGTGTCATTTACCCAGAATTTTAGAGTAACAGTTACGGATTAGTCGAAGATATTATTAGTGACTGAATAATTTAAACTGTACATTGACTGAATTTAGTCACTAATAGATATTAGGGCTATAAAATAGAAGCTTCATCTGGTGTCTACTGTCTGGTCAAATTTTAAGTAATCAACTAGATTAGTGTTCATGAGTTGCACGATTTTGATTAAATATATTTACCTGTGTAGTAAATAAATTTATGGCTTTTAGAGTAGTCATAAAAGCTTGCATAAGAAGCTAATGAAAAAAGTTTAGGCGGAAATTTTTTATGAGGGAGTGAAATATGGCAGACTGGCAAAGGTGGCTTGAGCGGCTCTTACTTTAGTTACCTTACTACTCCGTATTTATTGGGTGACATCATTGAGGTCTCTTGGCTAATTTTGGGTGCAGACTCTTGGCTACATATCTCTGTGCTGGGCTTGCATTACATAACAGAATGAGAGCAAAATGCAGCATCCAGATACAATGCTGGAAAGCAAACTGAGGACCACAAACACTTGTGTTTTGGTTGAGCACTGTACTTTTTTGAGGAAATGGTGCAATGATGGATGAATAGATAGTGGAAAATAAGTCTGTAATGGTTTTCTAGAAATAGAGGAGAGTTGAACAAGAACCTTGTAGCTAAAACGAGACTGAAATCCAATATGGATGACAAGTTTGTAAGTAATTTGAACCCAGTATTTCAGGCTGAAAATTTAATTTTTTATTAAAAAAAAATACTAGTAAATGATATTAGATATCACATATGAAGATGTTAGATATCACAAATCACAATGGTATGGAACATTACATTTGTATGAAGTGAGCATGAAAAAGTCAATGATATGTAAATTGATAATATTCCCAATGAATTATCTTTCATTATACTACTGTATGTCATAGTTCTCAACTTTTAACAGAAACTATCATCTCATCAACAATATATCGAAAAAACATCAGAAACCTGCCAGAGTAGCAGTTGTACTCCTAGTGGATTTGATTCTCATAGCTTTGGGATTGGTCCTCTTACTATACCCTAATTAGAAAGATTAATAATATAGTAAAAGGGAAGAAACAGAAGACAAGTAGATATTGTTCAACGGTCTATGGCTGAAAATATCAGGACCAGAATTCTGGAGGAAATATTACCAAAATGATATTGTTCAACACATACTCTATTTGATTCATGACTGAAAAGGCCAAAAAAGGTCAATAAACACACTGCCAAGTATGCCAATCCTTTCCAGGACCTCCAAAGTAGAATTCAGGATCAGCAATATACTCCCAGTTTAAGAAGACATTATAGCATCTGTAGTCATCTGTGTAAGTGTAAACCCATTCTGGATACTTAAGAGCCATGGAATTATCCTGAATGCGCATTCTCTTGGTCCAACCTAAGGTTTCGTGAACATAATCAGGTAATTCTCCACTGCCCATCTCAGTACTGGTATGACCAGGATGCCCTAGTCTGGAGCTATAGATTTCACCTCCCCACTGAACAGTTTTTGCAGTGACACTTAATGCCTCAAACAGTTCAGCAGGCCAGTAGCCTATAATGGTTTCTTCTTGGTACCGCAACCACCAGTTCATGGTTTCTGGATCCTGCAAGACAGAAACCTTTGATCTACAGAAAACATTTAATCAAATACAGATTTCTTTTTTTTTTTTTTCACCATAACTAAGCTAGTCAATCAATACTACACTTTTAGAGAACAACTATAGTTAAATCAATGCTAATATCGATGAAACACTAATACGTTTCCAAGATATGAATCTCTTTTAGTTTCAAACTTTCAACTAATAAGGAGAAAAACTGCATTGATTTGGTGGTCCCCAAACTCCAACAATAGTTGGAACCCAATGACCAAGATGAGGTATCAGAACCGTTTCTCCTAACCTTAACAACATGTAATGTCATGATCCATGGAAGTCCACCGGGAACTGGGATTGACCGAATGACACCACCTAGAGCTACCTCGTTGCTAGTTTGTATGAAGCCAGGGCAAATGAGGTCAAAGCAACCGGTTAGGTTTGAACCATCAACCTATGACAAAATAGAACCTGTATAAGCAACTTCCCCATGTAAACACACTTAAGAACTTCATGTAATGCTATAACAAACTGTAGTGGATGGAGTGCACGCACATTAGAGGTAAAATGATTAGGGAAGCTAAACATTGGGGAAATCTACAGTCAACTATTACAAGGACAGAATAAGAAACCAACAAGGGTGTCTACAAATATATAATATGAAAACTTACTGTCCAATATGTGTATATCCGAGTCTCTCTGTCCCCATACACGCTTGGATTCACCTGAAACGTGATAAATACAGCCTTTTTAAGTACCAAAATCAGTCACTATATAGAAAGGCAAGTTGTGGGTTTGGACTATAATACAAACCGCCCATCCAGACTCTATACTTTCATAGCTATCATAATGCCCAGATTTTAACGCAATTCGAGAAGTACTGTACTCATCATCATGTTCGACGTAAGGGGTCCAAACTTTGATGTCTGCCTTTGCACCATTATAATTAAATCCATCAGTGATCAGAATTGCGAGCTGTACAAGGGGAAAAAAATAAAAATAAAAGTAGTCAAGGCACGCGCATCTGATTACACTATGTAGGTATTAGCACATAGGTATAGTTGATTCAGTAGATAACTTGGGTGTACATGATAACAAAGAGCACATTAAAGACATTCAGGGTCATATGAGTATACTACTGGTTAGGTTGCTTCCTCATATACAGGTAGCCCAAGGCAACACCCAGGCCACACAACAATAATTATAATAAAAAAAAAAAAAAAAAAAAAAAAAAAAAAAAAAAAAA
>PYUH01000090.1:125957-142301 GCA_016808085.1 Suaeda aralocaspica | reverse complement strand
AAAAAAAAAAAAAAAAAAAAAAAAAAAAAAAAAAAAAACCATAGTGATTGTAACAAGCAAGCTAAGACGAGGTATAAAGAAAAGAATTTACAGAGCGATTTTGTTGGAGAGAGTAAGAATAATCGGAAGTGCGGGTGCCATTGGGATAGTAAGAAAAGTGGGGAAAGCTAGGACCCTTTCTTCCATAATTATTGTCTGAATTGCAATTGAGAAGAGATTTTCCACAGATTGTTCTAATAGGAATAGTCCCGGTGGGACAGCTCCCATTCTTTCTCCATAACTGAAATGTTTGAATCAAGCTAGACTCTCTTTTCCTTGTTGATTTTCTGGACACAGCTTCTATCTCCATAATTTTTGCAGACTTAGGAGCCATCTACAAAATATGTGTATTTATATAAACAAGCAAGCTAAGGCAGTGATGGTTGAAGGAAAGGGGATTGGATTGGCAAAAAAAAGCCAAGCATGAACCTGAATTTTGTGCATCTTTAGAGCAGGATGATTAAATGCTGGTTGTTTATAAATGTCAATGCAGTGGATGATATCACCATCTTCACTCTGCTAGAAGAAAAAACAAAACACTGTTAAATTGTTATGGACAAAGTAATGAAAACTGAAAAGTGAAAATATTAATAATAAAGCATGGATCCGAAAGTATGGGCCGGGGTGGAGCTGAGCAATGGTAAATGCGAGTGGTGTATTGTAAGTAGATTGATATGTAGAGTATAACCCGTACAATTGAATGCAAAAAACAGTGGTGACTGGTGAGTAGTGACCCCCATATGGTACTATTAAGAACCATAGTTGTAGCAAACAATAATGCAAATGGTATATAGGTGACCATAAGAAGACGTAGTGCATACATTATGAGCACATAAGGGAAACATATAAATATAATGTACATGATGATCATAGGCTACATTATATTAAGTTCCTTCAGATAAACATAAACACATACGGAAAAAAGATAGATAGAAAAACCTGGATGGTGTGGTAGGGTGTGGAGTATAGTGGAGTGAAATAGTAAGCTACAAAAGTGAAAAGAAACAAAAGACATCGTAAACCCAATAACAAGAAGGTTGTTTCATCCATAATACTGTAGTAAGAGTAATTATATAATTATATGTTGTTGGTTTGGATGGACAGTATATATAGTAGTATATGAGTGTAAGTGTCAAGTTAATGAAGATAGCACAATAAAATGATGAGCTACCTTTCAAGTCATTTGAATTTGATTGGTTTGGTTTAGTAGTAGTAGTAGTAGTAGTAGTAGCCAGAAGCCACTAGGGGGTAGTTTGTGTGACATTCCTCCCATTTTAGATATTTGGGCGACCAAATAAACTGCGCTGCAAATAAACACATGATTCATAATTAAAATAATTGATGGGAAGCAAACATGAAACAGAAAACAGAATACAGAATACAAACAACAACAACAACAACCTAGCAAGCAGTAGAATTACCTCAACCGAGGATAGTTATTATATATTTGGATTGTGTTTTGGCTTGTTTTATCTTAACCTCAACACTCAACAGTAGCCAGTAAATAATTGCTTCCTAAATTGTTATGCACTGAATCTGTCTCTGTTTACCTGAATCACTCCTATTCCTATCTCTGCTTTGATTTTTTTTTTTTTTTTTTTAATTATAATACAGTGTTTGGACTGTTACAGAATTTCAATAGTTGGGCCCAAGCCCAAGCCCATCCATTAGTTGTACATGTAATGTAATGTAATGTCGTAGTTGTACACCTGGGCGAAAGTAAAAGTAGATACTGCGAGAGAAAGAAGAAGAAAGGGAAAATGGTGAAATACAGGTTGATGATATCTGCAGAGGTGGAGAATGTATGTTCAATTCAACCAATGGGCGGGTGTAACGATCCTAACTTCACTTACTATTTCAAGGTATCATCCCCATTTTTCTGTCTCTAATTCTAGGGTTTTGTAATTCTATTGTTTTGTTCATAATTTCTAGGGTTTTGTTTGTTTGTTTGTTTGTTTGGGTTAGCTGAGATGTGAGCAGTGCGGAGAGATAACTCCCAAGGAAATAAGTGTCACTCTGGAAGAGGTTGTCCCTATCCCTAAGAGTCGTGGCCATGCTAACATCGTTCACAAGGTCTCTTCATCCTCCCTTATCAATTGTGTTTTTCATTTGTTGTTATCAACTGCTGATTTTTTAGTTGCTTATTCAACTATTTTTTTCCTTACCTAATCTCCCAATTTAATCTCAATACTGCCCGTCCGCCGCTTGGCCAGATAACGTACAGTATACATATTAGATGAAAGAGAAATAATAGTTAAAATATAGGTGTAGATGGGTGGTTTGAGGCAGCACTTCACTCCCTAGAATCAAGGTTTCCAACCCTGATGTTGATATTTTGTCATATTTTTTGAAAAAAAAAAAACTTTTCCATTCTTAAACCAGTAAACTTTCAACTCTTAAATCTACATAGGCCATTATTCCATTAATGCTTGTTTTTTTTATCTAATTTATATTTCCAATGTTATTCTTTAATATTTGTTTCCTTAATCTTTATTTATCCTATAATCACACAATTTTTTTTCGCAAATTATATTCTTTCTTGACTTGAATATAGGTCCCTCTTTATTTGTCAATCTCTTTTAATAGATGGTGAAAATATATTACTCCGTATCATTAAACTGTTGATTTCATTGGATTATGAGTTGGAAGGTGAAAAGGAATAACGAATTTGCATCATGCCTTAGACTATTATTTTGTTAATTTTTAGTTTGAGTTTTATTTTTTGTAATAATGATTATTTTTAAAAATATAAATTTGAAATTAAGGACCTCAATCACCTCATATTATGAATATGAACAGGGCCTCAAACTTCTTAGACCCGGCCCTGTCTTTGATCTTATATGAAATGTTGAGTGACTTGAATCCTCTCTTTATACATGCTTTTTTTTGTCAAAATTTGTCATAACGCACCTTTTTAAAGCATTTCTTTGCGAATTGGCACTTTTTATAATTTTTGCTGGGAGTTCGTACCTTAAATAAATTTTTTCTTTTTTTTGAGTTGGTACCTTTGCTGTTTTCAAGCGTTGCCGGAATTTCTTGCACTCTTCTTCTCCTAACCTTCCCCTTTTTCTCACCCCAAAACCTAAACCCACTATCCTCTCCCCCAAAAAACCCAAACCCATGACTATGACCCATTCAAAACCACCACCACAATCCATCAAAACCATCACCACATCAAACGATAACAACCCCCCCCCCCCCCCCCCCCACACACACACACACAAAACAACCTACATCCACCCAAAACGATGACTAACCACCCCAAACCCCCAATTTCACAACACCACCAACCCCAAAAATCAAACCAACCATAACCATAAGTTCATCTTCCCTCAATTTCAATGACTTTACTAACCCCAAAAATCAAATGCACGAACTATACACTTTTCCACTTTCGTGCTTTTGGTTAATTGCAACTCATTTCGGCGCTTTTTTCTCCCATGAGCAAGGGCTACGAGGAGTGATGGTGGTGGTGTGCAAAGGGTGTGCGAAAGGGATGTAGGTGGTAGGTGGTGGTGGTTGTGTGCGGAATGGGTTAGGTGGTATGGTTGTGTTTGAAGGTGGGTGGTGATGGAAGCGTAGTGGTGGTCGGTATGATTGGGAGGGGGTGATTTTTGTATATGTATATATATTTTAATGGTATTTGTTCATGTATATTGTTTTTCAATGAGTTTATGTGAAAAAGAGAGTGCAAATATCGCATATACATCAACTCAACATAAACGGAGTCAACCACGAATTCCGGCCGTCAACGCTTGAAAAACTCGCAAAAAAAAATTTGTTTAAGGTGCCAACTCACAACAAAAATTATAAAAGGTGCCAACTCCCAACTAATGTTTTTAATAGGTGCCTTATGACAAATTTGCCTTTTTTTTTTGGCTTCCTATCGTTTCCAATTATTGTCCTATTCCCTCATCGACCCACTCTCTTCATTTTTCCAACTTATTTTAATACCCCCTTTGCTTCTTTCTTTAAAACTACAATATCTTCTCTTTTCCTTCTCTACTTCTCACTATAGTATCCTATCATGTTGTTGTAGCCTGTAAGTAATGCACTTTCTACGTAACTTGTGATACCTATACTGTCTTTTTTCAGTGCAAGTTCTGTGGTAGAGATGGTAATGTCACTATGGTTCCTGGATATGGCTGTCCTCTAACTGCTGATGAATGTCAAACTGGAAAGTATGCCCCTTTGATGACCTTTGATTGCCGAGGTTTGGAGCCTATTCACTATTACTTTGGTGGTGATCAGTGGAAAGTTCTAACTGTAAGTCTATATAATATATATTGCTACATTCAATCATGTCATCGTTGTGTAAATTGGGCCTTTGCTCATCTTTGTTACCCTGTGCAACCCACCATCCATCCCACTTTTACAAATACCCCCCTTCGTGTGCATTGCATCTTTTCATGCTCCACCTGTTATTTTTGGTTATTAATAGGATTCTTTAACTAAATGTGCAACATCCATTGCTCCATATTGCTCTCTCCAAGTTTTGCCAATGTTCAAGCAACAGCTGTGACCATAATGCTTCTGAAAAATTACAATTGTTGAAATTTATCTGTAATTTACAGATACTCGTGTTGCTCGTCTAATGTATACCTTAATTTTATTTGTTCAGAATGCTGGGACCGTGTTTGAGTATGTGGACCTGTCGGCAGAAGATTGGGCTGAATATGATGAGAAGGGGAGCGTGCCAGTTTCAATCAGCAACTTAAAGTCACGCTTTGATGTGGTGAAGACTTGACTTGAAGTTGAGAATGATACTTGGACATTGATGAATGAGGTCTGAAATGGACTGGCACATAAATTGCTGTAGAAACTTTACTAAAAACCAAAGGTTATGCATACAAAAATTAATTCAGTTTACAAAGTAACTATCCATGCTTGATGAACTACATTTGTGAGTTGCAACCCCTCAAGTGCATTAAAGCCTCCTTTCTTGGGAAACTTTGATGTCCTGTACTAGTGTACTGTTGTGCAATTTCAAAATCTGGTGTTCTCTAGTCCATCTTCCTGTTTGCTATTGGATGAACTATTCAATTCAGGCATGATTATGGTTTTGGCAGAGTGATATGGTGTCACCATTAAATTTATGCAGCGATAGTTCATCTGGTTGCTTTTGTTGGTGGTGAAGGATGAATACAAAATGTTATCAAATCCAAAGCCACAATTTCCTACTGATGACCATAACCCATTTGGGTGTTCAAGATGTTAATTTATAGGTGGACTAGGTAACTTCACCTTTGTATATTTTCATGAAATGCTCAGATATTTGAATTACGATAAATCAAGCCACCAAAGTGCAGCATAAACCGTAGATGATAAACCTCTAGAATTACCTTATGCCAAGTTGCTGGCAATTAACACTAACAGGAAGTTGACTAAAGCATATGGAATGGAATGTAAGGCTGTCTTCAAACAGGGTGTTGTACTTGGTTATCAAATATAGAATGGAATGGAATGTAAGACTATCTCCAATGGTGAGATTTTTGGAGGTTTTTTTTAAGGAGAGGAGAGACATAGAGGTTAGTTTTTTGTTAAAAATACTAACAAGATGGTACCTAAACTATATACCAGATATCCAAAAAGAAAGTTGTCAAGTGTAAATGCTCACTTTGAATTTCAATTAACATAAAAAGTCTGTCATCAAGGTGACCCTTTGTCTCCTTACCTGTTTAACATTTGCATGGAATCTCTGACCTCACTTATCAACATTGCTTGTATTAGGAAAGAGTGGACCCCATTTTGCGTTGGCAAAAGAAAGGTTCCAGTCTCTTACCTACTCTTTGCAGATGATCTTCTTTTGTTCGGTAGAGTTGATGTCAACACGGCTAAAGCTATTAAAGATACCTTTGAATCCTTTTGTTCCCTTTCAGGGCAGAAAATTAACGGCTCAAAAGTCGTCTCACTTTCTCTCCTAATACCAGCACTGACCAAAAGTTAGCTTTTCAAGAAATCTTGCAAAAGGAGAATGAAAATCTTGGGAACTACTTAGGAATTCCAATTTCTCATAAAAGACCGACTAAATCTAGTTTCCAATTTGTGGTGAACAAAATTCGAAACAAGTTAGCTAGTTGGAAGACCAATTTTATCTCCAAAACAGGTAGGTTATGCCTCATTTCTTCCACTCTTTCGAGCATCCCTCACTATTACATGCAAGTCATAGCACTTCCGAAGAGCACTTTGCTTGACATCGATATAGTTTGTAATAACTTTCTTTGGGGAGGTACTAGTGATCATTCAAAACTTCACCTTATCACTAGAGAGATCACACACAAACCAAAATCTGAAGGAGGTTTAGGCATTAAGAAACAACTGGAAATGAATTTAGCATACCTTGCCAAGTTGGGATGGAAAATGTCAAGGAGAGAGAATACTTTAGCACAACAATGTATCTGGTCCAAATACATTCACTCCAACTTTGTCACCCAATTCACCAAGGGATCTCAAATTTAGAAAAGCCTAGGAAAGGGTTGGAAAATTCTTGCTAATAATCACATCTGGAACTTAGGAGATGGGAAGTCTATTTCAGTCTGGCATGACAATTGGCTACGGTGTGGTACTTTGAGAAACTTGCTTACAGGCCCTATTTCAAAAACGGATGAGGAGATGTTTGTTTCAGACCTTGTTGACAATGGGAGATGGCACCTGGAAAAGGTCCCTTTTGATTTACCAAATTTCAATAAATACCGGATTATGGACATGGACATCCCTGTTCCACAGAAAGTGGACTAACCTAGTTCCATTTTCATCACTAAAAAAGGGTTTGATATCTCCAAAGCTTATTGGTCTCAATTAGCTAAAACTAGAGATTTATCGAGTCTATCTTGGATTTGGAAATCGTCGTACCACCCCAAAATAAATTTTTTCTTTTGGCTTATATGGTATGATAGACTCCCCCACAACCATGTGTTGTACATTAATAAGATCACCAACTCATCGGACTGTCCCCGATGTCCTAATACCCTTGAAAATAGTGCCCATGTCCTTCGATTTTGCCCCTTCGCTTCTAGTGTTTGGAACCAAACCTTATTAATTGATGTTGAGGGAACTGATCACAATGCTCTATTGCTATGGATGAAAACCAATCTGGAAGGTAAGGCTAAATTTAGAGGTATGCTATGGTCTGACCTTTTCCCTTTCTTATGCCATGAAATTTGGAAAGCAAGAAACACATGCATTTTTTATCATTCTAATACCCCTACGGTTAGTGTGGTCATTGCTAAAGCTTTAACAAACGCCTCTGCATTTCAGCAAGCTGTTACTGTTTGTAACTCTCACCCCAACCCCTCTTTAAACTTTGGTGAACCTTTCGACCCCCCGACTTGTAACTGGTGTACTTTACATGTTGATGCTTCATTTGTCTCTGCTATAAGAGTGACAGGTCTTGCTGGGGTGATACGCAGTTATAATGGGAATTGGATTAAAGGGTTTCAAAGACAATGATATGTTAATGATTCCCTCACAGGAGAGCTCAAAAGCATCTTTGAAGGCATCAAACTAGCTTTACGGGAGAATATAACTTATATTAAAGTTTATTCTGATTGCCTACATGTTGTGACACTTCTATTACAACCTACTACTGATATGGGTATGTATACCACCATGGTTAATGCTTGCAGGCAACAGTTCGCTCTCTTCCAGCATTGGGAGCTTCTTCATCAATAGCGGAACTACAATAAGCTAGCGGATTCAATGGTAAAGAATTGCAGAAACTCTACCTTAGAATGCAATGTAACTAGGACTTTCCCTTCCCCTCCTAGCTACTGTATGGACGTTCATGTCTCGGATTGTATAATTATGTATGGAGACTCTTGATAGCTCCGAACTATCTCTCTTTTAATTTATTGCTCTAACCTTTTCATCAAAAAAAAAAAGTTTGTCGTTAATAAATTTAATAATAAATTTGTTACGTAGTATATAATTAATTTTTGACGCTTTGTTATTATTTGAGTTCTAAAGAGGTGGACCATAATTAAAGTGATGTTTTTATGATCTAAGAAAATTCTATATAACATTAATTGTCAAATTGAGAAGTAATGTCGAGTATTATCATTAGGTTTTAGTATTCAAACCATTGGAGATGGACTAACATCATCATAGTGCCTTTTAGTATATAAGTTAAGACCTGAAACACCTCATTAATTTCCTAGATAGAAAAACTCTCTTTTAACCCCAAACCCCCAACTACTCTCATCATAACTCTTGGAGGCTCGCTGGTGGCCGGGTATCATTCGCCTGGCTGCCAGCTAGCCTCCCTCTCGCATCCTCATCTTTACAACCGGCTTCCAGCCGTTGGGCACGTCAATAAGTCGGCTCTTTTTTCCAACTCCCTCGGGCTAGAGATTTTCCTTTTTAAAGGGTATTTTAAAATCGAGGTTAGTGATCCTCTTTTGTGTTTGTCGCTGGCAACTAGTCACCATACATGTCCCTTTGTTCAATAATTTTAGCCTTCCTCTCGAGGTGGTATCATTTTATCTTATGACTTTCATGTTTTTTCTTACTTCAAATTTCTTGTTGGTATTGTGCTTTAGTTTAGTTTGTTTGTTCTATGATCATAAAGAGGAGCTTCTTACTCTTGTAATTGCGGAGTTTGTTGTTTGGGTTTGGATGGAGTATTGGTGTTCACCCCATTTGGATTGCCTTAAGGGTGAGTTTATGGTTGTTAGTTGTAGAGGAGAAATAGTTGATTGGTGTGATTTTAGGGTGTGACATGGTTCATTGGTTGCTCTTAGAAGCTCCGCCGGTGGGTGGATGAGTGTTGGTATTTGTCTCATTAAATTGGCCCCATTTTCTTAAAAAATTCAAGGAGGCAATTTAATGAGTAAAGGTGAGCGTGAAGGTGGTGCTGTGAGGTGTAAGTTGTGCATTAACTTCTCAAGATTGAAGTTGAAGGAGGAAGTTAAGAAATGAAGAATGGATGATGGACAAGAGATGCGAATGACGCACTCCATCCGTGTTTTCGTGGTGACCTCCAAGGTCACCACTCAAAATCTGCTATTTTGAAGGAGGACTCCCAACTCAAGATGGGTATAGCAAGTTCCTCCATTGTAGACTCACATGGAATTGTGACTCTATTGTCGAAGAGGATTCTCACCTAGTTTTTCGAGGACCAAAATGACAAAAAGACGGTGATGAGAGAGAAAGAAAGACAATTTGTGTCTTTACTTCACAAAACCTCTATAAAGGGTGGTGTAAAAGTTATTAGAAGGTGGGGCGTCCTGTTGTACCCTATGACACATAAAAGAATTAGAGGGTGAAAACGAGACGAAGCCATGGACAATCCTTCATACCACAAGGCAAAAATGAAGGCTAAATCACACTATTCGGGTGTTTTCAAAGCCTTTGGGAAAAAAACAAATGTTTTACATGGTTCCTCTATGTTTAGAAGAGTGCTTTAGAATAGTTTTTGAGGTTCGAAAGGTCATATGAAGGTCCCGATAGAGTGGGAATAACTAATGCACATTTTTTATTGAAAATCCTTTAAAGAGAAAACATAAAGAGATTTTAGAGTCTAAAATTGAGCATGGGACACCCCAAGATTACTTAAGGTAAAGGGGTGAAACTTAGCGTAAAACAAATATAGACTTGAAAGGTCCTCTGCAAGCCGAAAACGAACGCTATCAGTCATGCTTTTCAGGGGTTCTGAGGTGTTGAATAATATTGGTTGAAAATTTAACATGGTGCCACTATAGTGAAAATAGAGCCCGGGGAAGCTTTTCAAAGTTCAAAAGAAAATTTTTTGATTGCTTGTTAAGGAATCCTAAAAGTTGAACCCATTTAGAGAAGTATAACAACTTCTTCCAAAAGGTACATACAAATCTGCACTTTGAGTTTCTTCTTGAAAGATCAAAATTTCCTTAATTCTATCTACTGTAAGCGAAAAAGGTTACTCCATGGGTAGCTCTCCCGAGAAATCGAGCATAAGGATCATGGATGGGACAATTAGTCGGTCTGTGACATGCTCCCCACCCAAACCCTTAACGTCCTCGTCAAGCCCGTAACTCGTCCCTCGTGCTCAACGCCTTGAATCGTCACATAGCCTGTTGCGACAACCCTTGTCACTAATTTGTGTGGGTTATGTGCCCTCACCTTTGCCCCTTGTAGTGCCTATTATCTAGACACTTTCAACACATGTATAGGTCATCTTCCCACACCTTAAACAAATTTTATTTGTTTTCCCAAGACTAAGGAAAAATTCCTTATGTGGTTGGGCACCCTCCCCGGGCCATATGGCCTTACACACTTGGTCTCGTTGAGGTTCAGAAGGTTGGGACTTGTGGAAGCTAAATTTGAAGGATATTTTAAAGTTTGACTCTCCTTTTATTCAATATTTCAAACATAATACTCCCTTTTTAAAAAAAAAAAAATACTATATTTTTTTCTCATTTCTCAATACACAACATAAAACATTTATAAATCGAGTTATAAGATTGTAAAAATTACAAAAATGGTAAGGTTGAATAGTACACATTAGGATGATTAAAATAAGAACTCATATGAATATATTTTATGTTACGCAAAGATAATGAAAGTCAAACTTCTCATGTGAATAGTAATCGAAGTCAATAGTAGCAAATTTAAAAAAAAAAAAAAAAAAAAAAAAAAAAAAAAAAAAAAAAAAAAAAAANAAAAAAAAAAAAAAAATAAAAAAAAAAAAAAAAAAAAAAAAAAAAAGAAGAAGAAAAGAGAGAGAGTTTAGCATTTGAAATGGAGGGAGAAATAGTCTACTAGATTATTATAGAAGACTCAATACTATCCCGTCGAACATTCCACAAATTATTGATTTAGGGTAAGTTTATTAGTCAAAGTAGTGTCAAATTACTAAGAGTCTTAACACAAGTATTATTTTCAAAGATTCAACTCAATTGTCAATGTTATTGTTGGAAAATGTGGACAATGCTGACAATAGTCCTAACGGCGATATATAGGTAATGTGTTATAATTAAAAATAATTTTTTAATTCAAGCATTAATTACACCGATACACGTATGATTTATACTTACTTCTAAAAATTAACGTATTGTGAAAATAAATTAAATGCTTATACTTAGCTATAAAATATTAAGAGAATGTATAATATAGTATTAAGGGTTATTAACAAATGGATCTTGATTATAATATGACGATAAAATACAAAAATAGATAACACCTCCTAAATATGAATATTAAAAAANAAAAATAAAAATAAAAAAAAAAAAAAAAAAAAAAAAAAAAACTGACGCAGCAAAGTTTGAAACGTAATTTAATAGTTAGAATAAACATATCTTTTTAAAAATAAATAAATAAATAAAGTGTTAATTAATTAATACAGAGTTTGTAAGAAGGGTAAGAATGATCCCAAAATGTGAAGAGTTGTCAACCTCCCTTAGAATATAGTTTTCCAAATCATGGCCATCATCACCGCCTAATAGGGCAAGAGGGTAGAATATTGAGGGCTTGAATAATGTATACTGGTCGGATGGGTATGTATTAATCAAATATAGATTGATTGTGGTAATGGTTTGACGGATGTTAGGTATTAAATAATAATATTAATGTTGTTGTCTGTTTTGGATTAGTATAATAAATAATTAATTATATTCTTACATAACCGTCTGTCTATAGTGTCATCGGCTCAGTTGTCATTTTCTTTTATATAAATTTTGTTGCCATTTCATTCCATTTACGGAGTTAGAGGTAGCCATTAGAGATTTTGTATTGGGGTATATTGGTATTGTTATTTGGTTATAGATCTGAAATGAATTTCATTTAGATACCCCCCCCCCCCCCCCAAAAAAAAAAAAAAGAAAAAAAAAGGGGGGTGTTTGATTGAGTTAGAGATTGTATTGGATCTGGATTTGATTGGAAGTGGGATTGGATACAATGCAAACAAGGGTGGAAGACGGCAAGGAAGTGGTGAGCAGAACAGCAAGAGGAGGGGGTTTACCAGTGAAGCTGCTATTGATACTGTTAATGTTTTTAGTATTATGTGTTGTGTTTTCATTTATAAGTGTGAATACTTTTAAGAAATTTGGATTTGATGGTATGGTGGTAGGTGTAGTAAAACCTGCTACATCTAATACTGCTTGTATTGATAATGGGGAATCTTGGATTCGACCCCCATCTACTTTGATGCATAGTATGACTGATGATGAGTTGTTTTGGAGAGCCACACTGGTTTCTAATAGAAGAAGTTACCCTTTTCACACAACTCCTAAGATTGCTTTCATGTTTTTGACTAAAGGTCCTTTACCTCTTGCTCCTCTTTGGGAGCGGTTCTTTCACGGACACCACGCTCGCTATTCCATCTATATTCATACCTTGCCGTCTTACAACCATGACTTCCCTTCTACTTCTGTTTTCCACCGAAGGCGTATACCTAGTCATGTATGTCTCTTTACTATATTATTGTTTATTGCTTCCCATCACTTGCATTTGTGTACAACATCATTGCTGATTCATGTGTTAAAGTTTAATTTACCTTGCCTATTATAACAATTGCTTAAAACTTGTGAATTCATTATTCATTTATTCATTATTCATTATTATACAGCGTATCAGAATTTTAAGATGACATACTGCCATTTAACCTCAATTTTACCTCCTTTCCAAATCACTCAATTCAGCTGATTTTACTAGTCTTAGCCAACTTTTTTTTTTTTTTTGGCAGGCAACAGAATGGGGCAAGATGAGCATGTGTGATGCCGAAAGAAGGCTCCTTGCTAATGCATTGCTTGATATCTCAAATGAGTGGTTTATACTTCTTTCAGAGTCTTGCATTCCACTCTACAATTTTAGCATAATACAAAATTACATAACAAGATCCAAGTATAGCTTTATTGGTGCATTTGACGATCCTGGTCCACATGGGAGGGGAAGGTATAATGAGAGCATGGCCCCTGAGGTTAACATAACCCAATGGCATAAAGGATCTCAGTGGTTTGAAATCAATAGAAGACTAGCCATAAACGTTGTTGAAGATACCACCTTTTACCCCAAGTTTGAAGCATTCTGTAAACCACCTTGTTATGTAGATGAACATTATTTCCCCACCATGCTTACCATCCAAGCAGCAAATCTGCTGGCAAACAGAAGCATCACATGGGTGGATTGGTCAAGAGGTGGGGCTCACCCTGCTACTTTTGGGAAAGGAGATATCACCGCTGAGTTCTTTGACAAGGTTAGGGAGAGCACAACCTGCGTGTACAATGGTAGAAATACAACTATGTGTTTTCTTTTTGCTAGAAAGTTTGCGCCTAGTGCCTTGGAGCCATTGCTGCAGGTCGCACCGAAGGCTTTTGGTTTTTGATTATGGATTTTGGTAACATGATAGTTGAAGAGGGAATACAGGATACGCTTGAGCCTTGAGCTTGAAACCTATATACAGACGCAGCTTGCAGTTTCTGCTGTGTTCTTAGACCAGATGGCAGGTGTTCCATTCTTTTGTTTCGCTATTTCATTTACCCGGAATATTTCTGGTGTATAGCACTGTTTTAGTATCGTATTATTTTAGGAGTTTTGGTGAGGTTACTGTAGATTTTAGAATAATGGTAGATGTAATCGAGGCTTATATTGTCTTGGAGCTTTGGTACTTCAGTGTATAGGTGTTGCAGAGTTGTAGAAATTTGATTAATATCAGCTCTCTTTATAATGATTTTTTATTTTTATTTTTAATTTGGGGTATGCATCTTGAATTGTATTTATACTTTAGGTCTTTGCGTTGGTTCACTTGTATGTGAATTTGATGAGTATGAGCTTCGTGACCTGTTCTAAAGTCGGGAAATAGTCGGCGTTCTTTTTATGTCTATTCCAACATATGTAGTACATTCCACATTGAGTCTCTTCCTCTCTCCATCCTCCTTGTGTGTCCAAAATGCTGGTAACCTCTCAATCATTCAAGTGATGTACTGATGTGGGGGGTGTAAAGATTAACATAAAACATATAGAATATATTTAACATGATTCACCAGCCGTATAGAGGTATAATATTCAAGAAACTCTAATACGCAATAGTTCAAAACAAATAACTAAAGTAAAGTCCCATTCAACCGGATACAATTGCAAAATGAAGGGGTTAAAACATATTTAAGGCATATTTTTGTACATTCTATTCTACCACAATTGTCAATTTGTCACTTCCTTTTATTTCCTTCGTTTCATGCGGAACTGAGGTTGATGTGCTCCACTTTGGGCATGTTTAGATTTTGGTTTTTGGCTTTTTTAGATGGTCAAACAGCCGCAAATAAAAGAAATAATGCCCGAAATTAAAACCCCAACAAGAGTGTTGACAAGATTGAAGATAGAAGATAAAAAGAGCACCTTGGTAGAAAAGGGAGGAAATTAAGAAGTTGAAGATAAATTTTTACAGAAGTTAGTTGTCAATTGCAAGTAAGGGCACCCATGGAGGTAGGAGTGTAAATGGGTTTTGAAAAGTCCTAAGTCCTATCCAGTCCGGTCCAATTTGTTGGACTGGATTGGACTTGTTGGGTGATCGGAATGAACACGGACTCAAATTTCAAAATCCAATTTTTTTGGACTGGACTCGGACTAACACTATTGGACTCCGAATGTCCAATACAGTCCAAACCTATATATATATATAGGAAGAGGTTCAAATGAGAACCCTCTTTATATGAGAATCGTGAGAACTTCATCAAAACTCCTTTATTCAATAATTTTTTTTTTACTTATTTAAGTGTTATAGTGTTACTTTACATCTATTTTAAAATAGTAACAACTATAGACATTTATTTCAAGTGTTTTAAACTCTCATATGTAATTGACCTATAAGCAATGACTATGACCATCTAAATATTATACGATTTTCAAAAGCATTAAAAATTAACTAAATTTTGTTTAAACTAAAAACTAAGGGTGTACCTACTTATAAACTTATAATACATTGTTAATAAGTGATTGCAACTTTTAAATGTATCTAATACGGTCGTTATTCAGTAGTTCTCACGGTTCTCATGGGATCCTCACCCAAGTGTGTGTGTATATATATATATATATATATATATACTTCCTCTGCTCCATAATAATTGCAACACTTTTCATTTTAGTAAGTTTTTTAAATGAAATGATAATACCGTCTTTACTCTACCTAACATTTTACTCTTTAGTATTTCACCTTATGTTGCCCATTAACTTATGTTTAATGCTCATAATTCTACCCCACTGCTGAAATCATCTAAACTCTTTTTCCTCTTTTTCTTTATCCGTAAAGAACCTCTATGATTTGCTCTATCACTTTAATGATACGAGTACTATTATAAGACTTTGTATGACTTTAATTTAATGGTACTATTGTAACACTTTTATTTAAGATTTGTGAATTATGTTTCTTTTGGTTAAATTATAAAAAATCATATCTCATTGAAATTTTTGGATTGGATCGAATTAGATTTAGACTTTGAAAATTTTATTAGGACTGGTATGGATCGGACTTGTATGATACATGGATCGAATTGGACTCAAAAATTCAAATCGAATAAAAATTGAATTTGATATGGAATTGGCAAAGTCCAACCCAATCCACCCAATGTACACCCCTACATGGAGGAAATGATAGTAACCATAGTGGTTGCAAAACGAGTGTGCCTACTGTTACTCATAGCATTCCACGAATGTGATGCTTTTGCTTTTTCGGAATAAATTATCGTCAAATTGTTTAAGCAACTTTTACTACCATTAATGTATGTCGTTAGTTCTAGATTTTCATTATTACCTCACTTACCAGCATTGTAAGTTTGTAGTTGAAGTTAAGTGTATAATACAGTGATGAAGTTAACTCTGTAATCTGTTCTCTGTTCCATCTAATATTGGTTGCGACTTGTGGATCTTCTGATGACCCTCCCACAATGATTTCGATCAGCAATTTTATTTTTTTTCGACTGCCATGACTTTAGCATTACGCTTATAACGACATCTTATTTACTGAAGGCCCACTAGAATCATCATATTCGAGTGTAGTGTGTGAAAAATAGTGCACGACAGTTAAGTCCTGCATTTTGATGTTGGAACTTAGAAGCAAAAGTGGAAGTCAACACTCTACTACCTCTATAACACAATAGATGCAACAACACAATAGATGCAACAACACAATAGATGCAAGTCATGCAACAACAAAAATGAAGTATTATTTGGGATTATTAAAAAACTAATTTGTTGCAACTATTGTGTTATTAAAAAATAAAAAAGAATAAAAAAATAAAAAAGTAAGAGTAAATTTTATTAACTTGGTATTGATTTCATCAGAAACTTCAATCTGTGTGATTTCAAAAAAAAAAAAAAAAAAAAAAAAAAAAAAAAAAAAAA
>PYUH01000090.1:24600-124985 GCA_016808085.1 Suaeda aralocaspica | reverse complement strand
TAAAAAAAAAAAAAAAAAAAAAAAAAAAAAAAAAAAAAACGGGGCAACTCTTTGTTGCCAATTTGCCATTTGCACTTGGAGACAGAGATCAGGAATATATCGGCTTTCAAATGCTGTCCAAAGCTCATACAAGTATATATTTTGTGATTTTAATTATGGCATGGGACCTTTGTATGTCAAAACATAGACAATAATGGGTTGCGGACAAAGAGCGAGTGGTACAAGCGATGCATCAAGAGACAGCTCTATTTCCTTCATCAAGCTTAGCTTTCATGGGATGAAAAAGTGATGATTTACACAAATTTTCTTACTTTCCATCACATATTGATTACAACATTACCTTAAAAAGGAGCACTATTCACTATATCTTAATCTGAATCAGACTCCATGTAATTTCCCAATGCTTTTAATCCTCTTGGCCTCTGCAATACATATAACGATAACGTTAGCTTTGTTAAACAGCAGTACAGCACCCTGCACTCACACAAAATTTGAATACAAATGGGTAATCTTTACATCAAAGATTTAACCTTCTCACGTGAGCTTTAATTACTCTTAATCGAACTTCTTGGAATTCTTTTCACATTTAATATGCTAATTTCAGCTTAGAATTCATCTATCAATAAGTTGCAAATTCCATTTTGAATAATCATCAGCCTAAACTTTTCACAATTTTGGCTACTTATAAAAATGGAAACCAGCAACTCAGCAACCATCACAATTTGCAAGGAAATTATCACATTAACATAGATTTAAGAATACCGCTTTCGATTATACTCATACTGAAGTCCAAAGGTCATTGGCAACAATAACATAAAAAGACCTCTAAGACAGCAACTTACCTTCTTAGCAATCTTTTTCTCTCTAACTTCGTAACGCTCCAAAGTTAAATCACACAACCAACCTCCAGGGCTAACTAGCTGCACAAAATTTACAGTTCAAATTGGCCATTCAAGTACAGCTTCATAAGTATTTAGAAACACATAAGCAACATGGTAAGAATTGATAGTTTAAATAATACATTTTGAGGGGAGTGAAAACATGATGAAAAACATAACTTGATCAGAACTATTCTTTACACAAATTTAATGGGAAAGAGGAATTTTCCAATAATAAATTGCTGACCCAAAAAAAAAAAAAAAAAAAAAAACTAGCATTTCTGTGTTTTATGTCATACGTAATTCTTCCTCCGTTTCATTTTATTCTTTACGTTTCATTTATAAAAGTTTGCCAATGTAAGTTTTGTAATGCTTACATCTTTAATTTTGTATTTGTAAAAATTATAAGAGCTTGATATTCTAGTAGAATAAATGAAGATGAATCAAACAAGACCCCATATTAATATGTTTTTACTTGCATTTAAAACACAAACGATAGACAAAGCATGGATTGTGAATACTGCCTAAAATCAAGACGTAAAGAATATATAAAAACAGAGGGAGTAGTTAATAAAGGGAGAAAAACAGTCATTCTGAATCAGAAACTTAATGATTTGTTATTTCATGATGGCCTTAGACTTTTTACTCCCCTAAACGGTTTATGTATCCAGTATTCAATCAATGTCCAAAAAAACATATTCGAAACCATAACAAAAGCCTAGATACTTTGTTACAGCGTTTTGCTGGACATTATGTAATAATGGATTAAAATTAGTGCATTTGATGTAGGTAGTGACTTATTTTGCCCATATGCTTGATTAATTTAGAACAAAGAAAGAGATTCCAAGTATGTTTAATTGAAGTTTACTTGGACATGCTTCAATGCTTCATAATATTCCCCTCCTTAGTAATATGCGATAAATGACGGTTATTGTTTGGAGATTTTCAGGCATTCAGTTGATGGAAACTTGTAATTAAATTACTTTTTAAGAGAACAATATCATTTAACCCCATCATACGTGAACGAAATTCAAAATTCAGCAGATTATAGAAATGCATATCCCATGATTAAAACAAATTAACGGTTAAAAAAATGGGTGCCGTTGAGATTTCCATTCGTTTACGTTGTACCTATCCAAATATAATATTCCACATAGCACCCCTCAAGTTTAAATATAGTCCACATCATTCACTCCGAGACTGAATAAACTAGACGATATCCCATGGTTTTTAAGGTAACATGATATCAAGTAAATACAAATAAAAGCAAAGGGGACAATGTCAAATATTATATTTGAAATGACATAGTAGAAAAGTAGATACAAACTTTCAGAAATAACATAGATCGGTATATGGTCAAAACAGTAAACTAGCATAATTGAGACGTAAAGGATAAAAAATGATTTACTAAAATAAAAAAAATAACAAGGTAAAAGGACAAGAATGTAATAGCAATAAAAGAAGAGGAAATTAGGTTGATAGACGGGGGGGGGGCTTACATTGAGGGTGCGTTGAATAAACTTGGCACGCTTTTTGGGTCTTTGGGGAAGCTTAGATCCTTTAATTGCCATAAAATCCTCCTCTTTTTCTTTATTGGTTAAAGCTATCACAAATTTAGGGGGCCATATGACGTCGCTTCCACCGCCAGAGGATGATCCCCCGCCACCACCACCAGACGACGCCGTCCTACCGCCACCGTTACCGTTATCATGGTGTTTCTTTTCTCTTTCTGGTGATGCCAAACCTCTCATCCCGTTAATGCTCTGATTTTGATTAGTATTATTGTTGTTATTATTATTATTATTATGCCCCTTCATTCCTGATCCACCCTCTGTATTCCTGCTTCAATCACAAACCAACATTTTTCTCATATATTAATATAGTACACTACTAATTTTTATTAATTTTGATTTTGATTTTGATTTGGATTTTGATTTATTAACGATAAAAAAAAAACTTAAAATATAACTGAAATTACAATAATAACCTCGTAAAGTTTGTTGGATGCGGAAATATAAAATTGCTGGGGTCTTAATGGTCTTTTGCGTTTTACAGGATAAACAAAAACAAAAAAAAAACACAAATGGGTGGAAAGAGAAAATAAGACGAAAGGGTTTTGCTGAAAATTGTAGAATTGTTTTGGAGACAAGTGTGATTCCATAATAAACTTCGGCCTGGAACAACAAAAGATGCCCTCTCTGGACCGTCAGATTACATCCTCCCCATTCCTACTTTTTTTAATTTTTTTTAGTTTATTATTTTGTATTCCAAACCAAAAACGAAAATAGTACGTGTCCTTCTATGACTTGCCTCCTTCGTCTACTAATCAAACGCTCTACACACTCCACGTGGCACAATCCTTTTATTTCACACAATTTCCTATTCTTATTCTTAAATAAATGCCAACAAAAGCATGCATAATTATTCTCAACAATTAATTGTCTTTCACATTATTGTTTGGACACCATAACTCCATCATACTAGAGAGGAGCAAAAATATTTAAAGATCTGAAAATTCGAAAATTTTATATGTATTTGATATGATTTTTAAGACTTTCGGTCCGAAAAAGCAGATATCAAATACCTATTCAAATATCAATTCTAGCCTTTTTAGATATCTGAATATCCGAAATTTCAGATATCAAACCGGATGTCCGAATTTTTTGGATACCGAATATCTGGATATCAACTTTTATACATTAAATCTAACAAATATATAAGTCATTCCTATAAAGTTCCGACTTTTAAGTATACTAAAATACTAAACTCAAGAATCAAAAATTTAGTTATTGTGCGCGATTGCTAATGGACAAGATTGAACATATTCATTTCTTTTATTTGATACTTATATTGTCTTGCCGTATTGTTGTGTTGTAAATATCTATGTTTTATTTAGTAAAAGCAACATTAGAAATTGGATATCCGGAGTTTCCGATCCGAAAGTTATCAAATATCAAATACGGATATTCAAAAATTTTGAATACGGATACAAATATTGATTTTCCAAAATTTCAGATCAAATATGCGATCCGTGCTTAGGCCCACATAAGACACCTTATTTCTTGCGAATCACAAACATAAATTATAAAATTTACTACCCAAACCAAACCTAATCTAGACTTAAGGGTGCTTTCATAAACGGACCGGTCAATTAATCACTCTTTTTTTTTTTTACAAATTCAATTAATCACTCTTATCATTTCCTATTTGTTAGATACAAGATCTTGGTGATGAATATTGAAGATAACAAAACTTTTCTCTTTTATAGCGTATTTTAAGCATCCACAATAGCACAAACCTTTTGTAAATTTGTTCATATAGAGGTTTATATATGGGATCCTAAAATCTACTTTTTGTTTTACGTTGTTTTAATATTAATATTGTTCACACACACAATATATCACGTATGCAAATACAGATCTCTTTCTATTTTCAAACCTCTTCTTATTAAATACCTCAAACTCCATAAGTAACAAAAAGGGATTTATTTATAAACCTTAAAAAATGAGAACAAATCCCATTGATAAAACATAATATCATCTATTCCGCCCCAAATTTATTTTCATTTAAATTATCAATCTAGATTTTAAACCAACCACCTAATAGCTAATGCTAATACGCAGTACTCTCCTACACTACTACTCGAGTACCAATAATCCATACTTTTGCGATCAAATATTTCCCATTAGACAAGTTATGGAACCATAACTGATATACAAATTTCTTTATTTCTCACGTGCTCTGGTCATGTACACTAATAGCAAAGTCCCATAAATCCAGCCCAAAAGTAACATTTACAATTTGTTTAGATACATGGAAATGGAGGAAAAGGAAAGGGAAAGGATGAAGGTCACTCCATTTAAATAGCAAAATTGAGAGGTGAGAGAATTGAAAGGAAAACTTCCATTACAACCTTCATTCTGTCTATTATCTCTTCTATCTCTTATCTGCCTATTCCTCTAGCAGTTTTTTTTCCCGGCATCCCTAACTCCCCTCGCACACACACTCTTCCTCTTGTTTACTATCCAAATAAGGTTAAATTGTTTTCTTATTTCCTCCCCCTTTTGTATTGTTATGCAAAAACTTTGCAAACCATTGAAAGAAAATGTTGGAATGTAGCTCTTCAAAATATGATTTGAAAGAACATTTGTGAAAGCACAGAACTAGTGCATCACTGAGGATTAATGCCATAAGTGTAATAGTGCGTTGAGTCCTAGTAGATGGCTAACGAAAGAAGCCGTAAGTATAAGGTATGTGAATAAGTTGAATTCATTTCCTTGGTAGATCAATACGAGTACAAAGGTAGAAAGTCAAGAAAGAGTGCTTACTTTGAGGTAAGCCGAAGCGGACAAGATATGGTTGCCAAGTGATAGTCGATCCAACTGAACAAAACCCTCGCCCTCGCTAAAGAAGTAGAGAAAAGTGTGAAAAGGTGGGTGATAAAAGGTTTTGAAATGTAAAGACAAATCACATAGATAACCCCTACAACCACTAATTAGGCAACAAAAGGAAAATTTGGAAAATCCAAGTTTCATCACAAATATGTCTACATAAATTGGCTGAAACAAAGATAATAATAGCAACCAGTCAACCACATATCAAAGCTCAGAAAGACAAAAAAAAAAAAAAAATTAAAATAAAAATAAAAAGAAATTCATACCGTAGGACACGGGGAGGAGGTTGGGCAGGGCGTTGGCGGAGATTAAAATGGGCATTGGTAGGACTATCAAGCGTATTATGGTTATCAGATCCAACTACCCGGCGGTCCAACCGAACAGTAGTGCGAGTGACCGGGGTAGAGTCATTCTTGACCTGGATCTTCATACACCGGAGACGCTTGCGGCTACCCCACCTCAACACAAAATCAGCTGACGGAACAGGCTTTATAAAACTCTCACCAATTATGTGCCGGCTAGTTGAGGGAGCGAAATTGTTATTAGTCTTGGTCTTGGTCTTGTTGGGATGGGGATGGTGATGGTGATGATTCTTTACCACTTCCTTTTCCATCTACTACACCTGTCAGTCTGCCACGATAGAATTCATTTAGTTACAAAATTAAAAAAAAAAAAAAAAAAAAAAACAATTAATACTTAACCAAACAATTTTAGGTTAAGGTAACCATGGTTAGATCATCATCACAACATTATGCCCCAAGTGGTAGAGGTATGGGATTAACATGCCTTTTAATTAAATATTTTTAAAAACAACATTGCAAAAATCTATTTAAATTCACCTTTTGACATTAAAAAAAAATAAAAATAAAGAGAGAGAATAGAGGAGCAAGGATAATTTATGAAGATAAAGGGAGCATCAATCAAAATCCAGCAATAATACCGATGTTCAAACCCAGAGTGGAGAGGTGAGGAAAAAAAAAAAAAAAAGTCTCCAAAATGGAATGAATTCCTTATGGAAACTATCCAAAATTATAAATTAAAAATAAAAACAGAGGGCAGTTATGGCTAAAAAAAATAGGGATCCAGGAAAAAAAAACAATACATTAATAGTCGATACAGACATAGTAACAAATTAACGGCTAAGGATCGCCATTGAAGACTATAAGCGCAAAGATCCATGAATAATAATTGAAAGGGAAGGTGAGTAAACGCAGGCATCCCATCAATCGGTGTTATTTGAAGGCTTTACTTAGTAAAGATAATTAGTTTGGGTTTGGGTTTTGGATTGGGATTTTGTGATTTTCACAATGGAATCAATCAACAACAATACCACATACAAATTTAACTCACTCCCAGAATCAAACACATTTGATCATCAGTTTCCTCACTTTTTTTTTTTTTTTTTTTTTGGGTGGTGGTTGTTGTTGTTGTTTCAAAATTAACAAAAAAAAAAAACAAGGGAAATAGAGGATAAAAGCATCCCACAAGTAGAAACCCACCTCAAGTTTGCTATCAATGACCAGACCAAACCAAATTGTAAAATACATACAACACCAGATCGTCTACCTATAAAACAAACACTCTGTTTGTGGGATTCATAACTTCCGCAATCCAAGAAGAAAGAGAATTGATTGATTTACAGATTTGAATGAAATTCAATGCAACAATAAAGAATGAGAAAATAGAGAGAGAGAGAGAGAAAGGGAGGAGCATAAGTGCTATGTATGATACAGAAAGAAAGAGAGAAAGATTTATATATGAAATATACAAGGAAAGATAGGTTGATGCTAAAACTAAAACACAACTCCCCGTTGTTTCCATTATATTATTATAATACCCTCTAATAACCGTCACCTTCTTCTTTTACAACATCTACTTCACGCCGTTTATACTTCTAACGGAATCTTTTACTTCCCCGTTATTGTTCTTTTTTACGCAATACCAACTTACCACCCCCTCCTATCAACCCCTTTTCGTTAACCAATTACAATTTTGGCCCGGGCATACACTTATTATATATGTTTTTGTTTGTTTTAATAATGTGTTATTTGTTTAGTGCAAAATTAGATTGCAGGGGTTTTATCTTATAATGTGATAAATTATTTATTAAAAAAACAAAGGGACTTGAGATAAATATAACAATATCATAGTTTTGGTGCAAGTGAATAAACGATATAATATGATTACAATACTTTATTACCCATTACTTTGAAATATTAAACATCAAATTTATTATGGATTGGTCGTTAAACTTTCATGCTTTGTTTCAAATGTCATGAGTTCGATCTCACTCTTGTAAGAGTGACATATGTCACATTTATCGGTGAGTGTCACGTGGCGTATTTTCGTTGACAGCGACGTCTTTTAGTATATTGTATGATTACCAAAACAAATATTGATATATAATTGTAAGATAAATTTTTCACGTTTCAACTTGGCTCATTAAAGCGCCCCTAATCCCCTATGGAGTTACTACTTAGGGGGTGTTTGGTATGGAGTTAAGATGAGAAATAGAATAGAAACAAATTAAGAGTAGAAAGGGTAATATTAAGTGTTAGTATTATAAGTTGTTTGGTATGACTTAGGAATTGGAACGAAGATAAAATAAAAGGGAAAGAATTTTGTTACCATAGGATTGGGAAGGGTAACAAAATGGGGTAATTATTACTCTTAGGTAATGGGTTGTGTTACCAAGACCTCATAGCAAACAATAGGTAATAAAAATTGTTACTTAATTCCATTTATCTTAATGGGTTAAAAATCTCGATTGAACCTTTTATTATTGGATTATTTTTGCCAGCTCTACTTCCATTACTTCATAAGGATATTTGATCTAACATTATATACCAAAAAAGTATACCAAGAAAATTTCATGAACTAAGATGTTTCATTTAACTTTGAAGAATTAGTAGTTAGCGAAAAGCATAACATATGGAGCTTAACATTTAAACTTCTATAAACAACGCATTACACTTTTTTTACAATGGATATATTTACTGGAGACATGTGAACCTTTGAGGAAAAACTACACATGAGGTAAAACAAGTTAACAAATAATAACAGCTATTTCACTATATACCCCTAAAGTATTGCAAAATGCCCCATATTCCTTCACTGTTTCAAAAATGTAATGTATGCCCATGAACTTTTAACTTAGGAGCTGTTTACCTTCAGCTTAAAAACAGTTCAGTTCAGTTCAGCTCAGCTTTTATTTTGCTACTCATTAATCATTCATAAAAACTTTTGGTTCAGCTCCAATCAGTTCAGCTCCGCTCCAATCAGACCCTTAATCCATAATGTACCCTTATTTTGTTAACTGTAATTTAATTAACTCAAAATTAATCAATTGAATTAAATTTACTATTAACTAATAAACTATACTAATTAATAACCACTCTCACTCACCCACAAACCAAGCTCACTCACCCACAAACCAAGCTCACTCACCCCATAAGCCACCCCACCTTGCCGACTCATCCATTCCACCAAAAACAAAACAATATGTAGTAATTTTTATTTTTTTTTTTGTTGAGAAAATATTTTTAATAATCTTCAATTAAGGGTTTAAAATAGTCAAATTAAACCGTTGAAACTCTAGATCTATAGTTTTTATGTTCAAATTTGACCATCAAATTTTTTAATTTGAATTTCAATATTGGTGTTCAAACACAAGAGAAAGAGAAGAGATGTTGTGGCAGCAAGGTGGAGGGGGTAGCAACAGTGATTAGGCGGTTAAGTGCAATGATGTGGAGGGGGTAGCAACAGTGATTAGGCGGTTAAGTGCAATGGTGCAATGATGGAGTAGTTATATAGTGTTGAAAGGGGAAAAGTGGAGGAAATTATTTTACGTAGTATTTGGCTTAATACCAACCAACAAGGTGGTTGTCTAGATGAATACTTTGGCTAATTTAATTAATTAAAAGTTAATATGATTTAACTTAATTTTAAGGAAATTAGAGTACATTTAACAAAATAAAGGCACCTTGTAAATTAAGTTAAAAGCTCATGGGCATACAGTGCATTGTTGAAACATTAAGGGTATATGGTGCATTACGTAATAGTTTAGGGGCATGTGGTGAAATAAACTGATTCTTGCCTCATTTCCGTGTTTTTGCTAAGTATATTGCTTACAATTGCGCATTAACATCAAGTGCAGAACCCTTTCCGTAGAGAACTCCATGGGCTAGAAGGAATGCTAGGGCATGCCTGAGCTGATACTTCAGCCATCTGATTAGCTGTGATACCAGCATTGCAAATGTTTGCAATTGAGCGCATGTGTTTCATTCCATACTGAGATAGAGACCTGCAGTTCATCTCAAAAGGTCTAACCTGGATATGTTACAGGGTCTCAACCAGGTTAGATAGCCGTTTGATGGATTAATCAATCTCTCAAACTAAATTTGGAATAAATTTTTCAAAAGGGAAACAAAGACTTGAAATGATGAAAAATGGTGACGGAAATTCCATAACATACCAGTCTTCTAAGAAATTCCTAGTCACCAACACGGGGATGTCTAACTCGAACACTCTGGATTCTTTTCTGTTCCAAACAAAAGCTTGCCAACAAGTTCAATGCTCTGATCTAAATGAAGACTGTGTGACATTGCCTCCACAAATCGCTTCTGAACTTCTATCTTTTTTTGAGAACCTTCTGGAGCCTTCCAGAACTGTTGACAACTTCACAATGAGAGCGAATACAAAAAAACAATATTTTAACAAAAAAACGAAATAAGTCTTGGAAAAAAAAGTTTGGGAACTGCAAAGAACTGCTTTCGCAAGATTGGTACGGAGTATATCACATAGCCAAATATAGGGGGGATATTGTATGTACTGTTATCTCCATAATTAGCATAATTAGCACGTTTTTTAATCTCTTGCCACCTTGAGCAACCTTTTCAAGTGTTTGTCAAATTTATAGCTCTGTGATCTTTATATCATGCAGTGATACTATTCTTTAAACACAGACAGCCAAGAGAAGCATAATAAGTTTTTATTTTCTTATAAAAAATACAGCTATTGCCTCTAACTTATTGCCTCTAACTCACTAGAGCTTGTTTACTTCAGCTTAAAATCAATTCAGTTCAGTTCCGCTCCATTCATTTCAGCTCTGTTCCATTCCGTTCCGTTCTTTTTATTTGCTAATAATTATTTTTGCTAATTAATTTGTTCCTACTATTATTACTATTATTGTTATTGTTATTATTATTGTTATTATTATTATAATTATTGTTTACAAAAATATTATTATACCACATAAGTGGATTACCATTCACAAAAACTATGAAGATGTACTATTGGTTTTCATTTCATAAAATATAAACTACCAATAACGTTTTTTTTTGTTTAAAAATTATTGGTAGATTAACATCAAAATTATTACTATGTCATTACTCCATAGTTAAAAATCATTAATAATGCGTAGTTAAAAATTAATTGTCATAGTCAATCCATAAAATTCATAGTAAAAAAATCAATAATCATTATTAAAAATTAATAGTTAAAATAAATAATCAATAATCAATAGTTAAAAATCAATAATTCATGATTAAAAATCATTAATTCAAATAAAAATTTACAGGTCACTTCAGCTCTAATCAGTTCAACTCCACTCCAATCAGCAAAGTAAACAGACCCTAAATGCCTATTTTACCCCCTCAAAAAAGGGGGAAAAAAAGAGAGAAAATGTCTTACGTTATCATTTATCAATGCTATTCAAATCAAACAAAACCCAAACCTCAAAGGTATGGGTTTTCAAAACCCAAGGGGGAAGTGGGTTATCAAATAAAATAAAAAGATTTCATACCCGTAATAATCAAACACACGGTATTAAAGATCAACTTCCAAACCCGTACCACCTTGGTTCATATTAGGTTTTGAACCAAATATGAACCCAAATTCATGCCACAAATACAATTGATTTTTTTTTTATTTTCAATCGATTTTTTTTCATTCAATTAATACTTTTTCGATTTAATCAAGTAAGAAAAATGGCGGCTATGCTGAGTTTTGCAGTAGCATTACTTGACATGTAGAGCAAAAATCATCCTCCATTGAAGATTCAATTAAGTTTGTTTTTTCGTGGATGGTGGGGATTGGTGGTGGCAGCCACCAGTTGTTGGTTGTGATGGTGGAAGCAGTTAATTATGGCTTTGGAGTTGGTTAATAGTTGAGGGAAAATGGTGGAAGCCAGGCAGCATGGTTGTGGTTGGCAGCAGGTTCATTAACCTGTTACTAACCTAGAGTAACAAGTCAAAATAGTAAAGGGTGCACTGTGGGAGAACGAGGGTAAAAGTTTGGATTATTTAAGATTTTCGAAAGGTAGGATTATTTGGGTTCAATCACTCAAAGGTGGGATTATTCATGCAAATTATTCCATAAAAATTTTGGTACTCTGATAGCCTGATCCATTGAATATAAGTACAGGACTGCATCCATAAAGGAAGAGGGAGAAAAGGCATATTTTTTCTGCTGAATAAGAACAAGAAAATGACAACGTAATTGTAAACTAACCGCTTTAAATCAATTGATAACTGAGCAGCTACAATCCCATCCTCAGCTTTAGTTCCTACAATAGCTCTTGAATCCCCAAGGTCGCAATGAGAAGATTATCAACCTGCTAAACCAATGAATGTAAGAACTAAGTCTACAGATGTATGTTTATTAAGAATAGGTAGGTGTTACGTTTATAATTAAAAATGAGAACTTTTTCAGAGCAACAACAGAAGTACTTCCACTGAAAGAATAGTCCACTTTCTGCACCATCTTCAGCTCATCATCCATTTCTTGAAAAGCTATCATACATGCCTCATTCATTCATCTGAATAACCGCTATAATCTATTGATCGACTTTCTGGAAAATTCTCATTTGCCTTGGACAATGCTTCCCAAGAGTTTTACTCACTACTAGATGACTTTTTTCCCATGTTCACCAAATACTCCACAAAGTACAACATCTTCTCCGCAGCACTATACTCACAAATACACGGATACATTATTACAACGCCTAATAATGCACTCATTGATTTTAGTTGCTACCACAATGCAGACATTGCTACACCATCATCATTTTCTTATACTACCTCCGGTCCAAGATTTTTGCAACACTTGGGTATTATTTGTGAGATATAAAATATTCAAGTGTTGCAAAAAATCTTGGACCGGAGGTAGTATAAATATATGCTTCCAAATTATACAGATCAATTCAGGGAACCCTTGAAAAGAGCTCATATCTGACTAAATCAATGCTGTGAAGTGATGGGTTAGAGCCTAGAGGCCTAATCAAGCAAAAGTTTAATCAATCTCTGATAAGTAAACCAGGAAAACATGACATACCACATAAAATCAATCAATCAATTACAACCTTAACCTCAAAAAATTGGGGTCGGCTACATGAACCAAAATTAATCATTCCATGTGATCGCCCACATAAATTTTCCTCCTCCATCCCCTGCGATCGAGAAACTCATTCTCTTGTAAATCTAAAAGCTTAATATCCTTTCTAACCCCTTCCCATCAAGTCATTTTCGGTCTCCCCCTACCTCGTTTGAGATCTCCATGATCCCACCCTTCCACTCGTCGCACCGGGGATCCCTCAGGTCTCCGTCTCAAATGCCCAAACCAACGCAAGTGATTCTCCCTTAATTTGCTTGCTATGTCTGCGATCACAACTTTTTTACGTATTACCTCATCTCTAACTCTATCCCTTAGGGTGTTCCCGCATATCCATCTCAACTTTCGCATCTCTGTAACTCCTATTCATTGAATGTGCTCCTCGTAAGCCCAACATTTTGCATCGTAGAGCAACACTGTCCTGTAGAATTTCCCCTTCAACTTTAACGGAATATTTTTGTCGCATAACACTCCAGTGGCTGCTCTACATTTAAACCACCCAAATGACATACCACATACAATGTAGATAAAAGAAAAAATTGTTAAAACTAAGTCACACCTTAGACTATCCGCTCAAATTAAGTCATTTTATTAATTATTCCGGAATAAGTTTAACACTTTGACTTAGACTACGAAGTTACTTTAAACAAATCATGACATGTTGTCAACCTCTTTAACAGGTGTTGACTTTTGATGGTTTGATTTTAGTAATTTTAATTGTATTATATATATTAAAAAAAAAAATTCCGAAACTGACTCGCGAAGAAATGGAGTGGGTATTCTCAAGGATAAGGCATATAGCAATGATGTAGTGGAGGTGTTTAAAAAGAGCGATCGGATTATGGGCATTAAAGTGTTGTTGGGAGATGAGGTTATGACTATTGTTAGTGCCTATGCACCACAAGTTGGATTGGATAAGCCTATTATTCTATTAAGGATGAGTTTTGTAAAGATCTCGAGGAGGTTGTGTGGCAAGTTCCTACTGGAGAGAAGTTGATCATTGGTCGTGATTTTAATGGGCATGTGGGGCTCAAGAGGGAGGGCTTTGAAAGTGTGCAAGGAAGGTTTGGTGTTGGGGAGAGAAATGAGACGGGAAGAGATATTCTGGACTTTTATTTGGCTTACGACTTGGGTATAATGAACACTTGGTTCAAGAAAAGACTATGCCACATAGTGACTTATAGGGGCTGGGATTATGCAAGTCAAATAGACTTCTTAGTAAGGAACACTTGGAGAAAAAGTTTGATTGTAAAGTGATCCTATGAAGGTGTGGTCACCCAATATAGGTTGGTGGTGCTAGATTTCTGAGGAAAGAAATGCATAAGGAGAAAGAAAAAACAGGAATGTATAGATATATGGTCGGTGGGTATGGATTCGAATGTAGATTTTGTTCGGACAAAAATGGAACAATGTGTAAAAGATGTGGCAAAGAAATTTTTTAGAGAATCCAAAGGAATAAGCATGCCACCAAGTANAAAGCTATCATACATGCCTCATTCATTCATCTGAATAACCGCTATAATCTATTGATCGACTTTCTGGAAAATTCTCATTTGCCTTGGACAATGCTTCCCAAGAGTTTTACTCACTACTAGATGACTTTTTTCCCATGTTCACCAAATACTCCACAAAGTACAACATCTTCTCCGCAGCACTATACTCACAAATACACGGATACATTATTACAACGCCTAATAATGCACTCATTGATTTTAGTTGCTACCACAATGCAGACATTGCTACACCATCATCATTTTCTTATACTACCTCCGGTCCAAGATTTTTGCAACACTTGGGTATTATTTGTGAGATATAAAATATTCAAGTGTTGCAAAAAATCTTGGACCGGAGGTAGTATAAATATATGCTTCCAAATTATACAGATCAATTCAGGGAACCCTTGAAAAGAGCTCATATCTGACTAAATCAATGCTGTGAAGTGATGGGTTAGAGCCTAGAGGCCTAATCAAGCAAAAGTTTAATCAATCTCTGATAAGTAAACCAGGAAAACATGACATACCACATAAAATCAATCAATCAATTACAACCTTAACCTCAAAAAATTGGGGTCGGCTACATGAACCAAAATTAATCATTCCATGTGATCGCCCACATAAATTTTCCTCCTCCATCCCCTGCGATCGAGAAACTCATTCTCTTGTAAATCTAAAAGCTTAATATCCTTTCTAACCCCTTCCCATCAAGTCATTTTCGGTCTCCCCCTACCTCGTTTGAGATCTCCATGATCCCACCCTTCCACTCGTCGCACCGGGGATCCCTCAGGTCTCCGTCTCAAATGCCCAAACCAACGCAAGTGATTCTCCCTTAATTTGCTTGCTATGTCTGCGATCACAACTTTTTTACGTATTACCTCATCTCTAACTCTATCCCTTAGGGTGTTCCCGCATATCCATCTCAACTTTCGCATCTCTGTAACTCCTATTCATTGAATGTGCTCCTCGTAAGCCCAACATTTTGCATCGTAGAGCAACACTGTCCTGTAGAATTTCCCCTTCAACTTTAACGGAATATTTTTGTCGCATAACACTCCAGTGGCTGCTCTACATTTAAACCACCCAAATGACATACCACATACAATGTAGATAAAAGAAAAAATTGTTAAAACTAAGTCACACCTTAGACTATCCGCTCAAATTAAGTCATTTTATTAATTATTCCGGAATAAGTTTAACACTTTGACTTAGACTACGAAGTTACTTTAAACAAATCATGACATGTTGTCAACCTCTTTAACAGGTGTTGACTTTTGATGGTTTGATTTTAGTAATTTTAATTGTATTATATATATTAAAAAAAAAAATTCCGAAACTGACTCGCGAAGAAATGGAGTGGGTATTCTCAAGGATAAGGCATATAGCAATGATGTAGTGGAGGTGTTTAAAAAGAGCGATCGGATTATGGGCATTAAAGTGTTGTTGGGAGATGAGGTTATGACTATTGTTAGTGCCTATGCACCACAAGTTGGATTGGATAAGCCTATTATTCTATTAAGGATGAGTTTTGTAAAGATCTCGAGGAGGTTGTGTGGCAAGTTCCTACTGGAGAGAAGTTGATCATTGGTCGTGATTTTAATGGGCATGTGGGGCTCAAGAGGGAGGGCTTTGAAAGTGTGCAAGGAAGGTTTGGTGTTGGGGAGAGAAATGAGACGGGAAGAGATATTCTGGACTTTTATTTGGCTTACGACTTGGGTATAATGAACACTTGGTTCAAGAAAAGACTATGCCACATAGTGACTTATAGGGGCTGGGATTATGCAAGTCAAATAGACTTCTTAGTAAGGAACACTTGGAGAAAAAGTTTGATTGTAAAGTGATCCTATGAAGGTGTGGTCACCCAATATAGGTTGGTGGTGCTAGATTTCTGAGGAAAGAAATGCATAAGGAGAAAGAAAAAACAGGAATGTATAGATATATGGTCGGTGGGTATGGATTCGAATGTAGATTTTGTTCGGACAAAAATGGAACAATGTGTAAAAGATGTGGCAAAGAAATTTTTTAGAGAATCCAAAGGAATAAGCATGCCACCAAGTAAGGACACATCTTGGTGGGATGAAGAGGTAAAAAAAGCAATAAGGAACAAGGAGTGCTATAGAAGGTTGGGAAAATCTCGAAATGATGATAATTTTGAGAGGTATAAACAAGCTAGAAGAGAAGCTAAAAAGGCAGTTAGAGATGCACCATGCACGGGCGAAGGTAAACCAAGACCTCTATGTCAGCACATCGAGGCATTTTTCATGTATCTTCGCTAGAACTCGGGGCGGTTAAGAGTGTGAAAGATGTTGATCAAAAAATGTTGATTGATGATAACAAGATAAAGAGTAGATAGAGATCCTACTTTGATAATTTAATTAATGAGGTTCGGGACCAAGAGAAAGAGATTAAGGATGTAGCTATCACTCATGATATGGTAAATCGAGATTTATGAGGATTCAAAAGGGGAAATTAAAAGACCTTTAAAATAGATGGGGTCAAGGAAAGCTGTAGGGCCGGATGGTATTCCTATTGAGATTTGGAGATGTTTGGGCAATAAAGGAATTGAGTAGTTGACACCTCTATTCAACAAGATATGGGGAAGTAGACTTTGAGATCTTCTTTTGAGTAAGTTTATGTGATTTAATTGCTTTATTAGAAATTTGACCATGTTTAATTAATTTCATGAAATATTGACTAACTATGGCTTCATTATTAATTAAAATCAACTTTAGTTAGAAACAATATTTTAGGTTGTTTTTATGATTTTCATGCTAACTGTTTTACAGTTTTTAATCACCTTTTAATTTATGTTTAATTACAAAACCGGAAATGCATGTTTCTACTAAAGTAAAGATTAATGATTGGAAAACCAGGTAGGTACCCATGAACAGTGATAATGTGATCACCCAATGCATGTTATTTGAAAATTATGTGTGCATTAATTAGGACCTTCGAAAGGTCAGAGAGACAAGGAAGAAAGCAGCACTAACAACGATGAAAAGCACCACCCTTGTCAGCAACTAAGGTACAAGATTTGATAAGGAGGAGAAGAATCTGACCTTTCAACTGTGCCACACAACGTGAGACCATCACACAAGCCTCAGCAACTAACGGACTTGCCATGACCTCAGGAACCTCAAATAGGTCCAAGAAAAGCCCGTGTAGTAGCATGCAAAGGAGTAAGCTCGTTACTAATACCAACGATGGAGGAAGAGCACCATAATGCCGATGTATAAGAATAAAGGTGATGCGTTTTTGAGAGGTTTTCAATAATCAAACCAATCAAAACAAGCAAAGAGCCTTGTTCGAAAACTACGAAGATGGTGACAATTTTATCATGAATTTGTGATGATTGATGGTGGTAGTGTAGTATAGTATAAATGGATTTAATTACAACCAAGGATATGACTTTCAATCGCAGTTGAAAGAATTTAAAGCTAGAGTCTCGGTCAAGATTCACACATAACATGCAACTTTAACAAAGTTCCGTTCACAAGAACTTTTTCTCAAAAACACAGCACACACCCTAAAACAATGAGAACTATGAGTATTTATAGGACTATAAATGAAACAATCCTCCAATTCTAAGCCAATAAAACTAAACCTAACACTAGGATAAATTTCATAAAATAAATCCTAAATTTCGTGCTAAACAATATTCTAAAACATACTTGGATTCCAACTAAATCAAATCTAACTAAAAATTGATTTCCAATTTGACAGTCAAGCAGAAAAAAGGATAAAACACTATCTTCAGAATTTTTCTGGATTTTTGAAATATTTTTCCTTGAAAGTAGATTCAATAAGCTTTCCAACGCATATTCACACGCCTTCTGCTGGCTACTAGTTCAAAGCCAACTGTCAACGAAAAATCGTCAAAGTCAGACAAACCGCACTGCTCCTAAAGTGAAATCCGGTCTTTAGAAGCTCCAAGAAACGTCCAATATTAATTCTTTTGATCAAGAAACCTTCAAAAATATGATCCTCTAATATTATAGACCAAATATAATGAACAAGAACACTTAATCCTCTTAAACATGCGGGTCTTCGGATTGACGAACATAATCTCACAAAACGTGACACAACAATGAAATTTAAAGAAAGCAGTTAAAATTCCAACTTTGATGCTTCTAATTTACATCAAAAGGCAATGTTCAAGATTGTGCTAACTATTAGGGGGATCAAGTTAATGAGCCATACCATGAAACTTTGGGAACGAGATATTGAATTGAGGTTGAGAAGATATGTGCAAATTTCGGAGAATCGGTTTAGATTTATGACAAAGAACAACTATAAATCCATCTCATGAGGCAGCTTACAGAGCATTGTAGGGATGAGAAGAAAAACCTACATATGGCTTTTATCAACTTGGAGAAGGCATATGATAAGGAAGTGTTGTGGTGGGCTCTTACAAAGAAAGGTATTTCAAAGAAATATATTGAGATCATTGAAGATATGTATGAGGGGGTTAGCAAGAGTGTATAAACTAGTGTTGGGAAAACAGAAGAGTTCCCTATCACTATTTGTGTACATCAAGGTTTTACACTTAGTTCTTTTTGCCATAGTTATGGACGAATTGACATGTTCAATTCAAGATGGTATCACTTGGTGCATGTTGTTTGCGGATGATATTGTGCTGGTCGATAAATCGAAAGAAGCACAAAAAAATAAACCAAAACAAGGTGGAATTGTGGCGAAGAACGTTGAAATCACATGATTTTAAGTTGAGTAGGAGTAAGACGGAATATATGGAGTATGTATTTAGTGGGACAAGGAACAAAAGAACAGGACAACAAGTCCAATAAGTTTGGATTGAAAGAGTGTCTAATGTTCGGATTTCTTTCGGAATTTAGGATACATTATCCAACATAATGGTGAATTGGACAGAGATATCAAAAGGAGCTTCTGGATTTTTAACTGATCAAGGTATGCCTAATAAATTGAAGGAAAAATTTTGGCACACCATTAGACCAACTTTGCTACAGCCCCGAATGTTGGGCGGTGTTGGGCTTTAAAGTACTATCACATGAGTATGGCAGAGATGCATATGCTACGTTGCATGTGTGGGCATACAAAAAAGGACAAAATACGGAATGAGGTAATTAGGAGGAAGTTGGGGGTTGCTTTTATTGAAAATAGAAAGAGGAAATATCAACTAAGACGGTTTGGACATATAAGACGGAGGCCGAGTAACACTCCAGTAAGAAGGTTGGAAGGATGGCAACAAGAGGGGAGGAAGAGAGGTAGAGGACGACCAAAAGGATTGAGTTAGTGGAGATATGAGGGTGATGGGGCTTGAAGAACATTAGTGTCAAACAGGGAAGGTTAGAGGAGGATTTGTTTTGAGGACTTTTACGACTGCTCATATTGATTATCTAGTCGACCCCAAATCAATTTGGGACTAAGGCTTTCTTGTTGTTGTCCCTCATAGAAACTACATATCACCATTGTCACCCATCTCCACCTTTTTCTATGTTGTGTTACTTATCTCGATTCCAAACCCCACCAACATTACCACCATCATATTCTCTCTCCTCTAATAAACTTTCAGAATTCCTCCATGACTCCTCCATAACAACAGGTTAAGTTTCAAGGTTTGGTGTTGAGGATTGACAATTGGCTTCGCATTCCTAGTTGGATTTCGGGATTACGCATAGGGTATTTCAGGCTTTAGTGAGGTTGGGTAGGATTGTGTGCTTTCAATTCGGGTTTTAATTGTTTGGTGTCGGGTTGTTTTAGGGTTTTAAGGGTGGCTATGGGTTTCGTGGTGGATTAGGTGGGATTTCAGTGGTGTGGGATACTAAAGTGGGTTTAGTGGTGAGTTAGGTGGCACATAGACCGGTAGTGGTGTTAGTAGGGTGGCAATTTAGTGGTGAGTTGGGTAACGGACTAGTGGTATTACCGTATTATAGCAGTAAGGAAAAAGAGAGTTAGGTAATGGACTAGTGGTGTTAGGAATGGTTTTCTCAACTAAACATTCTTTTGTAAATGTAATTTCATAACTAAAACAAGATATATTCTTCATAATTAGAAATTAGAAAATTTTACCTTTGAAACTAGTTACTAGTCACTTGTTATGTTTACAGATGATAAGTATTAAAGTTAGACTTATTCTACAATAACCAATAGAATGGCTTGTTTTTAACAATTAATCCTAAAAAAATAAGCATCATTGTAATAGTATTATATTATTAGGCATTTCTGTTTGCTATTGCAAACTTCATACCGTCATCACTGTTTTCTGGAATTGAAAAATACTACAAAATCACAAAAGTACATTACATTCATAAAAACTTAAAACCAACAAATAAAGAAAAGTTGAATAACAAGAAGAGATGTTTGATAGTGAAAACACAAACAGAAAGTGTATGTAGTGGAGAAGAGCAAGTAAAAGACCAAAAAAACAAAAAAGCAGAATCTTGGTTGACAGGCTTACCGGTTAACACCCCATAGAGTATGAACATTGGCAGATATGATGGAATTTGAATAGATTTGATGCGATCTACCAAGACCCTCTGGAATAACTGGAGCTGATGTAGTTAATACTCTGATACCCATCTTAATTCCTTCCTAATCAACCCAACTGTTAACGTTCCTCTTTGTTTGTTATTGCCTCTAATGGCTTGCATTTCTGAAAAGTTCCCTCCCAAAAGATTATATACAGAAAAAGGTACTTCACTCATAAAAAGGACTTTTTTTAAATATATGTATACTATCTGTTTGTTTATCAAGAGTTATGTTGGCTCATTATCATTACTTTTATTTGCTGATGATGGCCTACCATAAAATTGTCCTATATGCAAACGAGGTGTAAACATGTAGCACTGTACTTTTATAACTAACAATACATGAGTAATTGGTTTTAGTATTATCCATTCTTAGTTTCAACCTGAAAAGGTTTCACCAATACTTGTTTTTGTTGTATATTTAAATCTGGGTGCTCTAAAAGGAGAAAACAAATTAAATAAACTTAGGAAGTTGTTTTCAGCTACATGACCTACATCTAAAAATTTTTAGAAGAGGATGAGGTCCTTGATCGCAGGGGATGAGGAGGAAAATTTATGTGGATGACCACATGAAATGATTTTTTTTGGTTCATTTAGCCGACCCCAATTTTTGGGATTAAGGCTCTGTTTGATTGATTGATTGATAACATCAGTCATGGAATGTTACCAACTTGATATGATTCTTTCTTTACTAGATAAAAGTTGTTAATTTATAGTATGTCAAGCTTTCTTCCATCAACAATGATATCATTAGCACTGTAAAGGAAATACAAACAAAGCAATAGAAGAATAAAGCATGGCATCTTATAAACTAGTTCACAACAGAATTCAACCAGAAGAACAAAAGGCATTAATCAAGACATTATTGACACCAGAAGCAGCAATAAAAGTCAGGGAATATAAGGAACATACTGTCACTGAAGCTATAATACTTCAGGTATTCACGTCCATCGTATCACCAACAATCTAAAGTGAATCATTAACCTGTGCTGTAGCTGGTGCAAACTGTTGAAGATACAGTAGAGGAGACTTAATTCAGCTGTGAAAAATTAAAGACAAAAGACAAAATTCGAGGAAAAGGAATCCCATTTATACACATAGTATAATTCTCATGCCCTGATTTTTTTCCTCCTTTCATCAACTATTCCACAAGGAAGCATACTTAACATGCTTAATAACACAGAAATGATGCACCGTTGCCTTGTTGGTTTCAAACACAATACCCATAAAATGAGCTTACTATATTAACGGATGAGGACCAAAGTTAGCAATATTGCTATGAATCAAAACAAAATATGTTACAAGAACAATGGAGATATATATTGATAGATTAAGGTAGAAAAATACTATTTTGAATTACTTCCACAACTTAAGTAAGCTTTATTTAACTTTCAAAACAGTAAAAACAGCAACACAGGGGCAAACACCCGTGCTTACAAATTAGTTTATATATATAAGGAAGAAAGGAAAAAAAAAAAAAAAAAAAAAAAAAAAAAAAAAAAAAAAAAAAAAACAACTTATAAAGAAACCTTTATACTGAATGTAATTCAACAAAAAGTTCTAAACAAATAATGATCAACTCACAATCAGACTTGGGACCGGTTTGGCAAATAGACTAGAGTTTTAACTTTTTTTATCATTCAAGATGTCAATGGGGTAAGGAAGAACACCAAAATGCTAATGGCCATTCAACATTGTGCCACAGGGATCAAGTTGATGAGTCATATCAAGAATACTTGGAAGCAATTGATTGGATTAAGGTTGAGAAGATTCATACAGATTTTGGAGAACGATTTGGATTTATGGGAAGTCAACTAGTCGAGTACAAAGGCAATTCACCTCTCGAGACAACTCATGGAGAATTGTAGGGATAAGAAGAAGGATGCACTCTTTTCATTGACTTAGAGAAGGCGTATGATAAAGTATCAAGGGAAGTGTGTTGGTGGGTTTTAATAAGGAAATCATTTCCAATAAGCATATTGAAATCATCAAGGAGATGTATGAAGGGTTTGGCACGAGTATCACAAATTATTGTACATCTAGGTCTAACAATTAACACTTTCTTTTTTGCCATAATTATGGACGAATTGACATGTTCAACTTAAGATGACATACCTAGGTGTACGATGTTTGTGACTAATATTGTCTGTTGATGAGATGAAAGAAAGAACGGAAAGTATTTTAGAATTGTGACGAAAGGGGCAGGAATCATGTGGTTTATACAATGAAAACAACAGATTCAAAGGGTAATCACAATCATATTATTACTCTATCCCAGATAGCTTTCCAAGAACTAACTTACCCTGGAGGTTTGATATGTTTTTTTCCCTAATAAGCCCTCTTATGTGGATGGTTGATGAATAAATTCATCCAAATATCCAAACAAATGTATTGAGGAACTATCAACGTTTTTGTCTCTAATACCTTGTGGCACTTACACAATAAACCATCAAAGTATTGTCATTCTAAGAGTATGCAACAATGCGAGTATGCAACACCCAAGTCGGTAAGAGATTTCCTATTGTTTTTAGGAGATATTGAGATCGATTCTCATCACCCACCATTATGCCTCAAAAGAAAAAGGAAAAAAAAAAAGCATTGTCTTTCTAGTGATTATAATCCAGCACTATGCCATCACTCATATCTAGCAAATAAAAAGCTAAATGAAAAACATAAAAATAACAATAAAAATTTTGTGAAGAAATTCGGATTGATGATCTAAAAACAGCTCCTAAAATGCAAGGCAAGTTGAATAGGAACTAACAAGTAATAATGATTCATTGCTATAAGTGAGCAACAAGAACTTACCATTAAAAACATAATAACAAAGTAGTACCTTACAAAGGACAATAAAATCTCCGATGACAGGATTACCACTTCGATGAGGATGCAATAACCAGATTTGCTGTGGTGATTATAGTTCATTCCAAGACCCTCAACAATGTCTGGTGAAAGTGATGTGGTTTGCTAAGCTGCTATTCTTATTCCCATTTTACAAGAAAACTGAACTTTTGATGGCACAATTCTTGTAATATTCTACAAATTTTGGCCCATGTGAAGTCCTCCCCCCTGCCCCCAACCCCCCCCCCCTCTCTCTCCCTCTTATTTACCATAAGTCTTAACAACTAACATCAAACATTAATAGCTAATAATTTTCCAAGAATAAGAATTCAGCATAATAAAAATGTAGTTAGATGATTTCCAACTTTCCACAATATCCTAAAGATTCTCTTGTTTTGTTGGTTAACAGCACAGCTAGTAGCCAAGATAGAAGAAAAGAAGATAGCATAGCAGTGAGAAAAGTGAAAAGGAATAAAAATACATATTACATAATAAAGTGAAAATTTAGAAGCATATACATGGAAATCAAGATTGAGAGTGAGTGACAGTAAGCTGGAGGTCGGATTTCTTGGGGAGTGGGGTGGGTAAAGCAAGGTCATCCTGGATGCAACGCTGGTGAGGGTGTGACAAGAGGCAGCAGATGTGGCGGAAAAGGATGCGTTGTAAGGCCTGGCCAGTTTCAAAGATGTAGCCCTCATAGAGAGTAACATGTTCAAGGGCTTCAACAAGAGCATCATAGACTTTCTGAGGGCAATTCTGAGGGCCTGGCTTGTCATGAAGGTAGACGACGTCGAGGGTGAAGAGTTTATGGTTGGGAGGCCACTGAAATTGTGGAAGTACAGAAGAACGGCAGTATAACAAGATCTGGGGAGTGAGTAAAAAAATATATATATATCAGGATATTAAAAGGTGTACAAATAAGGAATAATGAAGGGAGAAAGACATACAACTCGTAAAATGCGATTATGGGAGCGTGACTTTTTGGATTGATGAGCAGCAATGCGAAAGAGGTGAGTAAGGTCAGCAGAGGATGATGAAGTAACACTGAAAGACAGAGAACGAAAGGCAGCAATTGCGGAATCAACATCACTGCTGAAATCCTTTCGTACCTGGTGAAATAAACAAATTCAATTGATTTATCAATTAAGAACAATAACTCTAACTTTAAAATATAATAAATAATAAATTACATACCCAGGAAGCAGAATTGGTAAGGGAAGCAAAGGCGAAACGATGTAGAGGGTTGATGGTGAGTTTAGCATGTATGAATAATAAAATGGATTGCTTTATAGAATCAAGTCGAGTGATGGGTCGCCCATTCAACCCGCTGTTCTTCATTTCACTCAGACACTCTGAATCTACATCTACACAGAACAGGATGTCTTCATTACTGTAATCACTTCCACTCTCACTTGCCTTCAACTTGTACCCCGCTCCTCCTCCTCCTCCTCCTCCTCCGCTCTCGCTTTCCTCCACCATCACCATCTCCATCTCTGATCTTTTGCCTACAAATTACTCAGACTTAATCATTATTACATTCAAACATTTTTTACTTTTTATCATTTACAAACCCTAACCCTTCTTACCTTACTCGCCGATCACTTGTTGTTTCGTCTACTCTTTGGACTTTTCTGTAACCCTGTTTGGTGTTTTTTCATTGCCCATATATATATATTTTTTCTTTTTTTAATTATAAACAGTGCACCCACCTGAGGGAAGAGATTTATATTTGTATATGTAATATTTTATTTATATTTGACTTGTGAGAACCTATGAAGCACGGGTACCTTTGAGAACTTGACGACCCATACATATTTTATGATATTTTTTTCTGTAATATTTTATTTTTTTCATACTTATGGTTATAATCTAAAGACCAATTTAAATATATATTATAGTCGACCCATCAGTATGATATTTTCAGATTATACGACTCTTAAATTATGAGTACATATACACGATTCTTACGAATCTGCCCTGATCATCTTACGACTAAGATTACAGATTTCAGATTAAACTACCTTGATTCATATGAATCTTAGAAATTCATGATAAGAAAGGCATCAAACCCGGCGACAAAATGTATAAGGCATTTTTTAAAAAATGCCCCTCGACTTAATTACACCCTTTAGGGTATATAGCGGAACTCATAAATATAAAATATATAANATAAATATAAAATATATATTAACATGACCTTCTTACTTACAACAAAGGGCCTTGCCTTAGCCCTTAAAAGGCAAAATTCTACTATTTCGATTTCTCATTTGAACTATTGGCATAATTATACGAATTCTCATTTTGGTTTTTCTAGTAAATGTTAACTATTTTGGAATTTCTAGTTATTATGGATCTTTGAATTTTAACTATTGTGGCATTTATAGGTATTCTGGAATTTCGATAAATTATAGTAATAAAATCATGAATGAGTTTTGGGATATTTTATACAAAGATATTGAATCTAAATGCATATATCCAGAAGATACAGTAAGGTATAATCAGCAGGTTATTATATTATTGAATGAGTACAAGAGGAATAATACTATTGACATATCAGGTCCAGAATTAATTAAGTTACAGAAGAGGATTGAAGATCTAACTAGTCAATTCGATGAATATAGTATATTTAAGGAGACTCCAAACTTAATCAAACTATTGATAGGGAAGGATCTTATAAGCGCTAAATCCTATTTATATAAACACCTACCTCAACATCTTTATAATAGTACTATAGATCAGTTCGGTCAATATACGCTGGAGGCTATCATTATATATGTCCTAGGGATGTTGTACAACTGTATTGAACAGTCCTCGGTTGTGAGGCTATCTACATTGTTGGACAAGTTAGATAGCACAGTTCGAACACAGGCCTATATAATCAATAATAAAAACAGGGTTAGTAGTAGTCGAGTTGATAGTAAGGACAAACAGATAAAAGGTACTAAATATGAAATAGGTAAAGGATTGCTCGAGTTCATGATTGAAAGGAAGTTAATCCATATTGAGACACTTTCAGCAGGCGAAAAAGCAGTAGTTAAAGAGAAAGGAAAAGGTTATTTAGAATCAAATTTATTCGCTGTATGTGATTTTGACTTAAGTCTTATCCCGTTGAAATTCAATCTTCCAATGGTTTGCCAGCCATTAAATTGGGAACACATATCGGAAAAACAATTCCTTTTTGACTTTGAGATAAAGAAGCCTTTTGTGTTATCGGATATGGTAGGCGGTTACTTAAGCTGTCCTAACTTAGATATATATAATAATAATAGTAATAGGTTGTTTAGTCTTATATCATCCCGTAATCTAAGCAATTTCAATATAGAATTAGAAGATAATGGGTATAAGGATATGTGCAACATATTGAATGGTCTTCAGAAACAAGGATTTCAGATCAATAAAAAGATATTGGAGTTCATTAAGAAGAATCGTGCTACTTTAGAAAAAGTAGGTATTCTTATGCCTGGAATACTAGCACACGTGAATATGAAAGAAGCCTTCGATCTTATGAGAAAATCTTATTACCTGAATAAGGATATAAAACAAGTTTGTAGCCTTAGTGTTCTCTTAAAGGAATTAGCTAATAGGGTGCAGACAGCTAGGTATGAAGATTTCATAATCAGGCTAGCGTCCGCATACGAGGATTATGTATTTTATCTGCCTTCCTTTGTTGACTTCCGTGGTCGAATCTACCGTAGTGGTATCTTGCATTTTCATGAGCGTGATTTAGCTAGAAGTTTAATAGTCTTTGCCAACAATCATCAAGATGGAAGCAACCAGTCGGCAAAGGACATAGTAGCCTCTTCTGCTGCCTTTAAGTATAAGAAATTCTATCTTTATGATGATGCTATTAAATGGTATAAGGAAAACCAGAGTTTGATCTATGCTTCTGATGATAGTTTAATAAACTTCGCTATGGATGCTAGTGATCCATTTCAGTTCATAGCCAAGGTCCTGTGTTACGATAGAGTTCAAGAATATAATATGATACCAATATCTCAAGATGCTGCAGCCAGCGCTTATCAGATCATGAGTTATTTATTGCTTAACGAAGAAATGGCTATGAGAACGAACCTTATCCCCCACCCTGATGGGAAAATACAAGATGTATACATGTACTTGCTCCATGATTTGAAGGAATTTTTGCATCATCGAATAAATGATAAATTACAGATTGAGATCATTGAATCTAAGTTAGATAGAAAGCTCGTAAAAAGTATATTCATGCCATTGATCTATGGGAAGACAGTGATCAGCATGACTCAGGATATTAGGCTCATATATGGTGAATTGCTTAGTCGAAAGGATAGCTATAACCTCGCTTTACTGTGCAATGAATTTTGGAACCATAAATATCCAGATATAGCCAATTTTATGAAGTTGATTACCATCATTGGTTGGTTTTGTTCAGTAATGGAAAGAACTGTTGTCTATAGTATACCATATTTCACTACAAAACAGGATTATATGTCTTTCGTAAAAGAAGAGATAACAGTTTATGAAAGGACTACCAAAAAGAGACGACGGGTTACTCTAAGTGTACCTACTATGAAGAGGGATAAGCGAAAGACTCAATCCTCAGCATGCGCTAACTTTATTCATCAGAAGGATGCCTTTATTGCAATGAAAGTAGTAGAATCTTTATTGATAAATGGAGCACCTATATATACCGTACATGATAATTTTATAACTACTCCGCCTTACGTAAGAATTGTACCTGATATATATATCAAGGCATTCCTGAAAATGGGTTCTCCACTGAAAATGATTAATCAATTTATTAGTATGAATCTGATTTTTCCTTACTACCATACTCGAGATATTGAGAACTTATCGCCTTTATACTATCACGATAATAGATATCCTATGCCATCTGATTATCTTACTGATTACTTGAATTCATTTTCACCAACTATAGATAAAAAGATATGGGATAAAAAGGTATCGAACTTTGTTCAATATTACAACAACTATGTAGAAGCTGTGTGCGGTAATCAAGTGTCAGAGGAGAAGTTTCGTAAATTCAAGGAACTTCTAGAGAACAGAAGTCATAACTACAGTGTACATTATTAAATGGAAATAGCCAGAGTTATTGCTTTTCAGTCTCTTTAGTAGTCCAAGCTATCCTCTGCAGCTAGGTCAGTTACTCGTCTGGTTTAGGTCTGTTACTCGTCTGGTTTAGGTCTGTTACTCGTCTGGTTTAGGTGTCTGTTACTCGTCTGGTTTTGGTGTGCTATTGTCCTTGTCCTTCTTAGTCTTTGCTTTCATAGCCTTCTTAGCCTTAGCTATCCTAGCCTTCTTAGCTTCATTCTTGGTTTTGTAGAGGATGGTCTTCTGACCATCAGTAGTGGACTTACTGTTTTCTTCTTCATTTTTCTTCAAGAGTTCATTACTGTTTTCTTCTTCATTTTTCTTCAAGAGTTCATATTGGAAAATAGTATTAGCGTCTTTACTTCCTAAGTCTATTACATCTATAGGTTGTGTGTCTATCCATACATTATTTGAATCATAGACGTTCTGTCTTTTCGTACTCTGTGGTAGTCCTAGTTTGATGAGCATATCTTTTCTTCCAATCTGGAGTGTCTTCCAATTGATTCTGAAATTAACTGAAGTGGGGATCTGGTCTGTTAGAGAGAGATCTGCTAATAGCTTTTTAAACCATTCAGATGTCATTAAATCTTTAGCAGGACCTTTATGTTTTAGAATTTTTCTATCATCTTCTATGTCTAACATATAACTCTTAGGTGCTAAGAAGATGCCTCTCTTGACATGGTTTTCGAGTTTAAACTTACCCAATTCAATGGATGAGATCATATCGTCAGGAAGAGGACTTCCTAGAACTATTGAGTCAGTATCAGTATAGTAACAGTCAGGTCTGGAAATGTATGGGTACATATGGATCCTTGCACAAGCTGTGATTGCAGCTGATAGTTGTACCGCCGAGTTCTTCGGAGCTTTCCAGCCATCGTCGTTAGCAAAGCTACTATTGCTAATGTAATTGACAATATAGTAATGATCGGTAAGCTTCTCTGCAGATTGAAATGAATCCTTCTTCAGAAATTCTTCATATTGCTTTTGATTGCAGATCTCTGTTACTGTACTTTCAGGATTCATACCAAATCTACCATAGAGGGAGTTCATTAGAATTTTATAAATAAATGACATAGCTTCATCACCAGATTTCTTGGCTTCTAGTCTGCTTGAATAGAGGTCTGAGATGAAGCTTTCGAAAGGACTTGACTTCTTCTCAAACAAATAACTCCTAAGAGGTATTACCTGGTATCCTAAATCACGCGCAAACTTCAACTCTTCGCTATAAAAGACTCCAATGAATTTACCAGTAGGAAAGAGTAAAGTACCAGATTTATCCTTATAGGGCAAGAATGGACGTGATATATTTTTAGGACATACAACATAGGCCTCAATAAAGCCAAACAAGCTTTCCAATCCAACGCTCTCCAAATTATTCTTCCATACAGGTATACCACATGGCATAGGATAGGATTTCATAATAAAAGAATATAAAGAGTTCACATCATAATAGTAAAGGTTCTCACCATAGGGCTTATAGACATCCACATGACCACCATAATAGCCACGCCTAATAAAAGTGTCTTGGTTTCTTGTAGGTATATTGATATGATAGTTCTCATCATCAAAATAATTCTTACGAAAGATTCTCAGGGATAGCGCTGCTAATGTCATCTCATTTTCGATATCAATACGGTATTTAGACCAATTAATCTCTTGAGCCTTCAACATCACACCACCTAAGATAAGGATATCTTGGCGAAGATAGTTTATCAAATCCACACTCTTCAACAGAAGATTAGACACAGACAAATCCTCATGTGGGATAGAACCTTTGGATCCTAATTCAGGGCATAATGTATTTCCCAATGTTTCAAGAGAGTTAGTCAGTAATGTTAAAGAATCTCTGAAACGTAATAAAAACTTATTGCCATGATAAACTCTCAACTCGAAAAGCTTATGATTCCTCAACAATGTTTTGATTTTATACCCACGATCAGCATAATACCTAAGAATTAAAATACCATCAAATCGGCCGAAATTATGGAAATAAACTGTTCGAAGACGTAAACTACTATTTATTTTCACAGATTCTTCCAAATTGGATAAAAATTCAAATAACATTCTTTCACTCCTTTCTTCAAAGGTAGGATAGAAAGTTATGTGATGTTCACTGAAAAAGGTTTTAATCGAATAGGGAGGTAGGGATGTTAGATTATCACCTGGCTTCACCAATAAGTATCCTGCTGCATAAGGAACATGAACATTATTAACTACTACAGTCTCTATATCGGCTACAATGAAAGGACGACATTCTTTTTGATTACCTTTAATAGCGCGTATTCGAGAGGGAATACGACACTTCTTATACATAAGTGATTTGACTTCGGGTATATTACCACTTACTATTTCAGAATCCATAAGAACATTGCTAATTTTGCTAATCATATCTGATGCATAAATCTTAGGAAAGTCTAATGATTTAAGGGTATCCTTATAATCATAATATATACGAATAAAGACCACTTTAATCACAGCTTCATTATATTTCTCACCATTTAACCTAACAAGTTTTTCTATCATATCATATATAATATTTTTTTGAAGTCTATTACCTACAAGATCACACAATGGAATAGATTTACCTAAAGTCATTGATATATCATAGTTAGATGGCATTTGCATAGTATATCCTATTGTTAATTTCAAATACTCTGATTCAATATTGTAAGCGTACTGTTCGACCAATTGTATGAAGGCTAATGTGAGAATTTCAAAATCAATAGATCTAGGGTATGCACTAAAACTAAAACTAGTAGATGCATATATTGATCCAGGATATAGAATTTTACATCTAACATCAGAAATACAACGTTGGAAACGTTCCCAATAACCAGATAAAGAATCAGAGGTCAAAGATGAATAAAACGTATTAGTAGTATAAGATCGGGAATACAACATAATACCATATGCACGATTCAATAACATAATATCTAAATGAGTACTAGAAAAACCAAAATGAGAATTCGTATAATTATGCCAATAGTTCAAATGAAAAATCGAAATAGTAGAATTTTGCCTTTTAAGGGCTAAGGCAAGACCCTTTGTTGTAAGTAAGAAGGTCATGTTATTATATATTTTATATTTATGGGTTTCGCTATATACCCTAAAAGGTGTAATTAAGTCGAGGGGCATTTTTTTCAAAGGCTCAAAATCTCAAATACCTCGACTCCTTATTCCTCTCTATTTGTACAAATAAAAGATCTCTTCATTAAGGATAAAAAAAAAAAAAAAACCATAGACGTGTTCTCTTAATCCTCAGTTCTTGGTTCATTCTTCTTATAAGGTAATTCGACTTTCTCATATCTGAAACAATCTGATTTTATAATTGTTACTATTATATATGGTTTTTGGAAGCGTCAAATTTCAACTCATTGTTAGGTTTTACAGACTTTTAAAATTAGTGAATTGGTTAATTTTTGGAGTATTTTGATTGTTAATTGGTTAATTGATTAATTATAATAATAAGAACAGGATGTCTTCATTGCTGTAATGGCTTCCAGTCTTCCACTACTTCCACTTGAACCTGTACCCCGCTCTTCCTCCTCCTCCTCCGCTCTGGCTATCCTTCACCATCACCATATCTCCATCTCTGATGTTTCGTACAAAACACTCAAATCACAATTACAATTGCAATTGCAATTACAATCACAATCTCAATCGCATATTTACACATTTTCTTCTTTCCTTTATAAACCCTCTACCTCCTCTTACCTTACTCAATCACTTGTTGTTTCGTGTTGTGATTGGACTTTTCTGTTGCAATTTGTTGTTAACGTTTTATCGTTTTTCATTTCCCTTTATTAACTTAGGTTTTATGTTATATGAGATTCTCGATCACGTCAAATTGTTGTTTGTCATTATAAATATTCTTGACGCGTTTTAAAGGAGAGTGGATTGAAATTGGAATTTGAATAATAAAGCTTGCTGCTAAAGGCAGAAAGACAGAGAGCCACAGAGAGAAATGGCATGCTTACATGAACATAGTTGCGAGGATCACGATTGCTCATCCGATTGGTCTCTTTACAAACACATCGACCTCCCAAAGGTTTTTTTTTTTTTATTATTACTGTATGTCTGTCTGATTCTACTACTACTGTTATTTGAACATTAATGTTCTTCAATTGGAATAGGTGTCTGCCTTGAATGAAGCGGTTGCAGGAAGTGCTAAGTCAGTTTTCCGATCATGGGACCACCGCCTTAACTATGATGTTGTATTATCACATACCTACCTACATACACATTTTTTTTTTTTAATAACTATGGACTGACTTAGGGTTGATTGAACCAACCAGGCATTCTTGGAAAGCAATGATGGTGATCCTGAGTTAATTGTCTTTATACCGTATGTTTTTATATTGTTGTTTGTTATTGTTGTTGTGATTGTAGTCTTGATCCTTAAGTTGTAATCCTAAATCCTTTTTGTGTCAGATTCACTTCTGATGTCAAAATCAAGGGCATTTCTATCATAGGTGGTGCTCAGGGAACTAGTCCTTCGAAGATGAGAGCGTATGCTGCTACTCGTCCTCTTCTGCTGTTTGTTACTTGTTTGCATCATTTTCCTTTCATTTTAACTAATATACATAATATTTATTCTAGGTTTATCAATCGAGAGGGCATTGATTTCTCTGATGCTCAAACTATGCAACCTCTTCAGGTTTTTACCTACTTACTCAAACTATACATATAATTATATATATATATATATACATATATATATAATTATAATATGTAAAAACCTTGTTTTGTCTCAGGAATGGGACTTAGTTGAGAACCTACAAGGAGTACTGGAATATCAAACAAGGTCATTTTTACTCCTCTATGTATTCTTCCCTTCAACCCATACACATACTTACATTTCTGTCTCCTTTTTTTTTTTAACTGAATTTCAACCTCACTCATTCAATTAATAGTATTCAAAGAGGTTTTGGTTCAAACTTATCATCTATTTTATTTATGAGTTAATCTATTTTACCAAATTTTGTGTGTGAAATCTCCTACCATTGCACCTATCTACACTCTAATTTGCGTTGTGCTGTTCACTCTCATCATCCTACTGTATCAATTTTTGAAGTGCCTTGCTGCAAATAAATCTTATCAGTCTTAGGGTGATTGTCACAACTTCCACTAACAAGATCAATCTCACAACACCTATGATTTGATAAACCCTACTTAGGATATTAAGACTAGCCATACTTGTATTAGTGTAGTTGTAACTAAATAAGCTCACCAGCTTATGTAAGTTTTGATTTTCAAGCTTTTAATACAAACAATCCATAATAACCTCCAAACATCAGAGAAAAAGATGGGATTAAGTTAATGATGTTGAATTGTCTTCGTGTTACTATATCATCAAAATTATACCAGCATTCTTCTGCTGTAATATCATCAAGCGTTTTATGGTTTAGATTAATTACAGGCATTAGAAAATAACAACAATTAACAAATAGCCATGTTTAACAGAAGTAGCCTGTGTTTTGACATGTGTCACTTACACCATTGGTTTATCAATTCCTGGATCATCATGACACTTTAGTGGGTAGTCTGTTTATTATTGTTACAACTGATTTTGAACTTGATGACTGCTTTTAGTTCATCACATTGCATGTTTAATCTTGTATAAAAGTCTAAAATTGGAGAAGGTTATATGGACAGATATTCTAAGTTTCAGAGCGTGGGCAATTTGACTTTGCACTTTCCAGACAACTTTGGTGCGGACACATGTCAGATACATTACATTGGCTTGAAGGGTGAAGCGACTCAGGTAATACTTATGCCATTAAGGCCTGTTTACTTTAACTGAAAACAACTGAATTGATTGGAGTTGAGTTGTGCTGAAAGTTTTTTATGAAGGATTAATGATTAGCAAAATAAAAGAAGAGTTGAGCTGAATGAACTGATTTAAGCTGAAGTAAACAGCCCTAACTCAGAGATACATCAATCGTTTAGATTGAAGTTACATTGCTCGTCTTCTTGGCTACCTAAATAACACTTGCTCTTTTCACAGCTCAAGAGGGATGTTGCAGTGAATATTGTTTATGAAATTACACCTAATCCATCCGACCACAAGTAAGCCTTCATCCCCTCTAGTTATGTCAATGTTGTTTCTGTTCTTCCCAAGAATGCTAATAGTTCAACTCCTTTTCTTCTTCTAAATCTTTTTTTTTTTTTTTTTGCGTGTGTGGGGGGGGGGGGGGCGGTTCTTTTGTTTCCTTTTATTAATGTAACCCACACTGGTAATTATATTGATAGCAAGTCAAATTGGGACGTGTAAATGCACCTAAGAGGCTAAGAGGGGGGTGATAATGTTTAAAAAATGCTGGATTTAAAACTTTAACCACCTAATTTTGAGTTTCTTGTAGCGTTTTAAAGATCGGTTCAATTACCCTTAAATTATTTGCGTGAAACTAATCAACTGATATTGCTTGATTAGTCCCCCGAAACAAGTTAAGAAACAGTTTTGTAAGGCAAGGAAATAAAGTGCAAGAAATAAAGGAGACACAGGGATTTTTTACGAGGTTCGACCCAACTATGGTCTACTCCCCGCCTACACTCGTAGGATTTCCTAAATCTTCACTATTAATCGCACTTATAACCTACCTCTAGATTACAAGCCACTCACTTGTCTCTAACTCTAGAAAACAAGATTCAAACCCCAACTGTTTACTCCAGCAGTTGCTAAAACCCGAGTACACCCATACCCCAATCTTACCAAACTCTCAGTAAGAAAAATTACACAAAAATTATCTCAGAAAAACTCAGAAGAGTGAAAGAGATAACAACTCAATCCTACTTAAGTCACAACTAGCAAACTTGAAAATGAACTAGAGTCTCAAACTGTTTCCAAAATTGTTTCCAAAGTTGTTTCTCAAGAAAAGATTTTTTCAATTTAAGCACACACTCTTTTTCTTCTCTCTTTTCTCTTGCTACGTATAAGAAAGAGTTATTCTGTTTATATAGAAGGAAACAACCTTCTTCTCCAAGCAGAATATCAAAATCTCATAAAAAATATTTAGTCAATCAAATCTCATTTTAAAAGTTAAGAAAATATAAATTTTCCTTAATTTGAAGATCATGAGATTATACAATAAAATCCTTTTCAAAAACTGGCATAAATAATATAATCAGAAATCTTTTCATAAATAAAAAGATACCATATTATATTATTCATTCCCAAAAGTTGAAAATAAAATCTTTTATGAAACAATTTAGGAAAATGTTTCCTTGAGAAATTTCATGAGACTCAAGCACGTAAAATCAAATTTGAAATTGTGACATACTTACAAGAAAATCTAGAAAATAAAATAAACTAAAGCTCTTGAGATTTTCTTGCTTGTATTATGAACTTGATCATGTTCCAGCTGTCTTAGGTAGCTCAATAACTCTAGCAACCTGCAACCAACTTGTAAAGCACAACCAAGCATATATGTACCAAAAATAATAATAAGCTAATTAGCATATAGTACATAATTAAAAAGTTTGTTATCATCAAAACTAGGGAGTCAACAGGACGGAAATGGAATTTATAGATGTCAAATTTGGATGGATAAAAACATGACTGTAAGCACTCTTATGTTGCCTTCTCAATGTATCATTTCTGGGCAGGGCACATGCTGAGACAGGAGGTGGTCTTTCACAAGTGGAATGAAGCTAGTAATGTAATGATTGTTGACGTTACTTCTGTGAATTTGAAGCTGAATGACGTTTAGGATGTCAAGCTGTTGAGCTTTAATGCAGTTTCATAAATAATGTACATTAATAATGTATGAGGTTATTGAGAGTACCAAAAACTGAATATATGTGTTATCCGACAACACGCTAGCTTTACATTATTGAGAGCACCAAAAACTGACTATGCGTGTTATCCGACAACACCATCTCACAGAAGACATAAGATTAAATGAAATGCTTATTCAGCCCTAGGAATGTTTTGGCTACTGCTGTCTTTCTTTTGTAATTCCAGTTTTTTCTCTTTTCATGCTTTTGTTTGCAAAATGTTACATGGTGCTTCACCATTATTATACGATGATAGGACCTTAAAATTCTTACTTTCAGAAAGTACTAGTGTATTATGTTCCAACAGCAAAATAATGTTGTTATCTTTTCCTGATTTAATGGTCAGAAAGTGGAAAACTACTCCCTTCTTAGCAGCAAATTATTCTTGCGTGTATTTTCAGCAATTACTTTTTCATTTCCCCTCTCGGTTGCTTGTGATACTAGTTTGCTAAAGAGAACATGGGTGAAAGCTGTCTGATTTTTTTTTTTTTTTTAATTTTTAAAAACAGCTAATTGATTGCGTCGTTTCGCATGGGTGTGTGCTGAGGTAATACGTAATTTGCACTTGCTGCATAGTAGCTTGTATGCACTCGGGCGTGTGTAATGCATCCGTTATGCAGTGTTCAACTTTAAGTCAGTGTATTTAGTTTCTAAATGTTAGAAAGTTAGTTTATATCATGTTATTTTGGAAAATTTTTATTTTTGTAACAATATTTCCTTTTTTTTTTTTTCCAAATTTCCTAAAATAATATGTTATAAACAAACTATGTTTCTAACATTTTCCCAATTTTAAGTATGCATTGTGTAGTTTTCTAGTATGCAACATTCATAAGCATATTACACTTTTTTTTTGTGATTTCACTTCATTGCAATATTATGTGATTATTGAATGATTATACATGTTTTTATTTTGTCCAATTGTTGCCTTAAAAATTATTATTTACTCTCTTGTTTTTTTAGTTGCAACAATTGAATAATTTATCTCTAAAAATACTCAATTGTTGCAACTAAAAAAGAACGGAGATAGTATATGGTTTATTTTCATACTACCTCGGTTTATTTTCATATTAACTCTGTCCCATAATATTCGCAACATAGGTGCACATTTTGTAAGAGCTTTTTTTTACCCAAATGTTGCAAAGATTAAAGTGTGAGGGAGTACTTTAAACAACTAGGTTAGTAATACTTGAGTCATGTTTGGGTTATATCGACACAGTTTGGTATTACTGAAAGCTTTTTTTTTTGTTTTGTTTTATTTTTTTTACATCAACAAATCTGAATCAATTCAACAAGTTCTAATTCACTCTAAAATGTCTAATAAATTAAAAGCCATTCTAAAACTTTCAAATAAGAGTTAACGAACTATCAAATTTAGTTTCCTTAAAAAATAAAAAAAAAAATAAAAAAATATTAAGTTTAATTAATTCTAATTAGAATTAATCTATATGAATAAGTGAGTTGTAATAAGTTTTAACCCACCCAATAAGGGAACACACCCCAACTAAACTATGGTAATTGGTAAGGGAGAAAGAGAAGTTTTTAATTTATCACATTAATAAATTTAACAAAATATATTAAGCAAATATGAGGTCTATAAACAAGCAAAAATAGTAAAATTCACACATTTCTTTTATGAACCCTATTACATGCGACTTTTTTCAATGTGATATATCATATATATATATATATATATTTCAATGTGATATATATAGTGAAATTGAAAAGGAATAGTTGTGAAAAAAGAGGATGAGGATGAGGATGAGGCTCATCCACAAACACACAAAGGGGGTATGTGATCCTCATTTCCGGTGTGTTTCATCATTTTGGTAACTATGGCTGTAGCTCTTCATACATGCTCTCCATATTTTCCTTGTAAAACAACCTCTTTTTCATCATCATCATCATCTTCAAAGTGCTGTTGTCACACATCAATCTTCAATAATACTCCAACATCATTTCAACTCTCTTTTAAAACTACAACAATAGCACCCATTGCTTGCCAACCCAACAACAACAATAACAATAATTCTAATTCTGAAGAGAAGGATCCCATTACAGTATCAGTGGAAGAATTCCCTAACAAACAACTGAATAAGAGGATTGCTGTGTTATCCTCCGTTGCCGCTTTTGGTCTTTTTTTATCCTCCCGTTTAGATTTTGGTGTTTCTTTGACTGATCTCTCTGCCTTGGCTTTGCCCTATGACCAGGTTTGAATTGCTTTATTTATTTATATATAAATATTATATTTTGAATTGCTAAAATACACAGCATCTGATCTGATAGGCTTTATCTAATGGAAAGCCTACAGTGGTGGAGTTCTACGCTGATTGGTGTGAAGTATGTCGAGAACTTGCTCCTCAGGTTTACAAAGTTGAGCAGCAGTATAAGTTTAGTCCTTTCCATTTCCTTCAATCTTTTTTTATTTTATATATTCAATATGGGTTGGTTAATTGTGTATAAATGTATATCTTACTTACTATTCTTTCTTTGTGTTGTGCCCTACTCAGGGATCGTGTCAACTTTGTGATGCTCAATGTTGACAACACCAAGTGGGAGCAGGAGATTGATGAGTTCGGTGTGGAAGGCATCCCTCATTTTGCTTTCTTAGACAAGGATGGTAATGAGCAGGGCAATGTAGTTGGCAGGCTTCCTGCCCAGTATTTCTTGGATAATGTCGAAGCTCTTGCTTGTGCCAAGGATTCCATTCCTCATGCTCGTGTTGTCGGTCAATATTCTAATACGGAGGCTAGAAGAATTCACCAAGTTGCTGATCCTAGAAGTCATGGATGACCCCAATCACGTACCCTCAATGCATCTCACATTCCATCCTATATATATATATATCCTTCAAACTACTCTCTACCAGGCTACCAGCATTATATGTGTGTATATAAGTTATATATTGCACATTAATTATCTGAATTCACTTGTATGCCAACTCAATTATATGCATAAACTTCCTTCCAATCAACATACTCAATTGATTAACTACTGTATGTATATCGTTGCTACAACTGCCTCTGTGCGTCAATTATTTGAAATGCCCTGAAGCCATCCTATCCTCTTTCTTACTTGTATACTCTTTGCAACTTCACTTATTATAACACACATCACCAAGTGACATCACCAAGTGGTATGTATGGTATCAATATGGGCAATATTGTTCAGTGAATTTGCAGACCAGCAGCATATCTAGACGGTTAGATTACATACTACCGGCGGCAGCTCATCATGTCATGAGCAACCACATTCGCCCATCCTGTGCCTTACTCAATAATAGACTTTAGATCTACTTCATCCCATTTCTTATCGTGCTTAATACGTATGAAAATCTGCACCTTCATTAGAACCAGGCAGTCACGATAATTGTTTGTGTACATATCCATCAAACTCATCCAGAACAACTAATTATGTAACTGATTCATTTCATTATTTGGCACTTGACTCCCAAAAGGTTCTAGGGCAGGTATGGTGAATAATTCTCTCTTATTATTAAGTGGTACAAAGGCTAAGTTTTGCATCTATAAATGTTGAAAATTTGAGCCGAGCCGAGCCAAGTTGGTTGGTGTCAAAGATCAAGCACCATATTGACGTTGGATTGCTTGGATGTGATTTTGTATCAAGAAAAATCTTTTTTGTACCAAGTTAATCTGTTTAAGGCATAGAAAGCTGCTTTGTTGGGTAGCATGCAACTTCTGAGCTCCTATATATCGTTGTATCAAGTCGGCTTGAATTGGCACACCCTTCTCATCTTTGATCCCTAGTATATGAAGTTCCCTTTGTTTACATTCCCAACATAGATCTAAGTGAGTAGGGTACTCTGCTGCCTGAAAAGTTTGTGAATCTATGTTTTTTCTATTTATTTCCCCTTTTCTGTTGTTAAGGTACATGTTACAATGATGGTGATGATGTGGGAGATCGCTCGTCCATTTGTTGGTGGAGCAGAACGTTGTAAATATCCAGTATTCACACATATTTTGGTAGAGTAGCTTGATTTGTTAACATAATCCTTATAATAGAAAACTCATTGAAGACTATAGGCTTTGAACTTGTATTTTCTACACTTAGAACATCCCTTCTCCCCCTGAATAGAAACCAATGTTGAAACGAAAGAAAGATTGTAAAACTAAAAACTGGTTACACAATTTAAGACAAGAAAAAGTGCATTGCATAAGATGCTATACAAAGTCGCTTACATATAATCAATTGTAACGAATTGGCGACTGCTAGATAAATACTACGTATATAGAACCAAAGCATGGCAATGCATTGTTGAGCATGCATTTTTCTTGAGCACAAGTATAGAACGGATATAGGACATTATACATGCAAGATGAGTCAGGTCCAATACAATTTCCAAAATTTGGAAACACCACAATAAAGGCTGATATGAATGCTAAGCCTAATCACTACCATATAATTCAAGGACAGAAACAACTTTCTTTTGCAAGTCAGCTTTGTTGGAACCAACCATCCTGTCGAGCTCTTGTCTATCCAAAAAGAAGAAGAAAGTTGGGGTGGCTTGGATATCGAAGGAAGTGCTAAGATCAGGGACATCATCAACATCAACACTAATGAATAAAAAGGAGGGATATTTTCGAGATAAGTCGCCATAAAAGGGTGCAATGATCTTGCAAGGACCACACCATGCTGCCTTAAAACAGGCTACAATGATCTTGCCTCTTTGGTTTAAGGTCTCCTCCCATGCTTCTATAGTCAGAACATGCTGCACGTTTCCATTAGCATGGAAAGAGTCATCGTCGTCGTCCGTTGCTGATCCACATAGCCCCATTATACAATTTCCCGAGCACAATCTATCTAATAATGATCCCATCTTTGTTTTGTTTTCGGTTAGGGGAAGCTAAGTCCTAAATTATCAGGGGGATTATGGCCTTAACCCCCCTTTATAGCTTGTGGTTTATACCCGTGTCTGAAACCTGCCTGACTTTATTCAACCACTTTGTGTTGATTAATTACAAGCAAGACTTTGAAAATTTCAGAAAATTGCTAATAAGTTAAAGAATAAGATCAGGAAGAAAGAAACATAAATTTGAGGCTGGAGATAGTAAGTTTAGTAATAAGGCGCGTTAAAACAGGAAATTAAAACAAAATGCATGTTTGGTTTTAGTTGGATTGTAGATAACTTAAATCAACCAACCAACAAAATTAAGCATTTGCCAGCGAAAACCTTTAGTTTCTTACATTTATTTGTATTATATTCTATATTTAGGCATTACTATTAATAATACTACATACCCTTTTTTTAACGATAATTATCCCAGAATCTACTGCAACGTCTGCAAGATACACATCCCAAACTAGAAATTCCATAATACAACACCCCTAAACCCCCCTCCACAGCCCCACCTTTCAAGAAAAACAACCTGCTGGGATAATAATTAATTAATTACTCTAAAAATATTTTTTTTTTGAACGATTACTCCAAAAATAATAATTGAGCTCAGCTAGTATTATTATTTTTTTTTTTGATACTGTTGAATTGTTGAAGCAATGCCATCGTAATTTTTTTTTTCAAAAAACAAAAAACAATAACAAAAATCTTCTCAACACTAATCATTAAAAAATGTGAATATTTTTAATTGGACTTTAAGAAACGACTGCCAAAATTTTTATAAGTCAAATGACTAAATTTATAAATGATGAAGCTTAACTAGTATTATTAAACTCATTTATGTTTATTAAAATTTTTTTTTGAAATGCTCTTACATTTTTTTTTCAAAAAACTATTTCTAATTATTGCCTATTTTTGCCTTCATTATATGCAATAATTATGAAAAATTATTTAAAAATTATTCAATAAATTTTAATTTTAAAAAAATAATAATATGTTTATCAATGTCCCCAAAACTAAATTAACCAAGATAAATGAAATATAATAATAATGTATTATGTCGATATAATCATATAAATATAGTGTGAAGTAATGCATTTAGTTGATATAATTATGGTGTACACCAACTTATAAACTTTTTTTTTTAAGTGTTAGGGAGCCATCACAACGAATGTTATAAATAATCCTAGACTCTCCTAAAATCAGGAGAGAAATTCTACCCACTTGAATTATCTCTCCCTCTATGTGTAGAATGACTTATAATTACTCTATAAATAAGTTAACCGTGTAAGGAGTATAACAAATTCATATTTTAGGTGTATTTTCCCACTACTTCAAATTTTTTGTTCAACCTTTTGTATGATGTATTTCACATTAAACAATAAATTTATATCACTTGTCAATTTTTTGTTTTTATTTAAAATTATGTACCCAGTATGATGTATTTCACAAAAACAATAAATTATTAGCCCTAATAATTAGAACTATCATTATTTTAAAAATTGATAGTAATAAAAAAAACAATTTTCAAAAACATAAAAATATTTAGGATAAAAGTTCAAAAAAAATAATAATTAAAAAAACCCTGGTTTTGGTTTTGAACACAACGTAATGGAAGACCTTCATTTTTAGTGAAGCGAAAAGTCATATATAATGAACCAAAATGTCATAATAGAGTGTGAATGTCCTTTATCAGAAAAATAATTTGTTATTTGGTGAGCGTGAGCCTTCTCTACATTTTTGAAATAAAATTTACATACATCAAACCTTTAACTTTGAAATTAAATTTACATAGATCAATTTTTGAAATTAAAATCAAGTTACTAATTTCCCATGCGACTTGTCAATAAGGGATCTACATAATCTGGTCTGGATTGAACCCCGGTCCACAAAAAGAATGCTTCTGAAATTTTGGTATAGTCAAGTCGATTCAAAACCAGGAAATTCCAGTTCAGATTGTTGAACCAAAAACTTCAATTAAACTAGGAAGTATTATTATACTTAGTATATATATTGATTATATTCTACCACCGGTCTAGGAAATATGCAACAAATAGGCATCTAGAGTGTAACAAATAGGTATTTTTTGTGAGATATAAAAAATTCATTTGTTTCATATTTTCTAAACCGTATATATATATATATATATATAAAGAGGTTCAAATGAGAACCTCCTTACATGAGAACCGTGAGAACTACGTTATAACTCCTTTATTCAATTTTTTTTTTTTTTACTTTTTCTACATGTTATGGTGTTACTTTATATTTATTTTAATAATAACAATGTATAAACATTTATTTTAAGTGTTTTAAGCTATCTTATAAAATTGACCTATAAGTAGTAACTATGACTACCTAAATAGCATACGATTTTCAAAAGCCTAAAAAATTAATTAAACTTTGTTTAAATTGAAAACTAAGGTTATACCTAATTATAATACATCGTTAATTAGTGATTGCAACTTTTAAATGTATTTAATACGGTCGTTATTCAGTAGTTCTGACGGTTCTCATGCAAAGAGAGTTCTCATGGGATCCTCACCCTATATATATATATATACAAATAATATTTTTTTGGGACCAAACATATATTAAAAAAATAAATAAATAAGTATATAAATAATAATAATAATAATAACAATAATAAATATCACTAGAAGAGTGATGCTATGAGCCTATGATAGAGAGATTAGAAAAGTAGCAAGGTGATGGAGAGGGAAGACCTAAGCAAACTTGGAGGAGGGTTGTAGTTGGAGTTCCAACATGAGGATGTTGACTGCTATTGTTGTTTTTACACATGATCATTCATATCTATCCAACCTCAATGTATTTTGGGCTAAGACTTTATTGTTGTTGTAAATTCGGTGTAAAAGTTTTGTCAATTATTCTATTTATTTTTTTTTATAATATTATTCCGTCCATTTTGATGTTTAAGCTATATGACTATACAAGTATATGCCCCTTTTGCATCCCTTTACAGATTACGGTTTCCTTTCCCCTTGTATATTCTTTCTCCAGTCAATACTAGAAGTGGCCAATGGGTTTGTAGCCAACTCACTGACTAACCCATCAAAACCCACCCATGGATACACCAGCCAGCATAGGCCTATGTGCTCACTGAGCAGCCAATACTTAGAGCAGTTTGTATGTGGGTTAGGCATTTCCCAACCAAACCCAACCCAGGAGAGGCCAACAGCTTCATGGGGTTGAACAAAGGTCGAATTTTGTAGACCAGTCCAACCCCACTACTCACAGCTACCATCTATAACTTCATGTATGTCATCTCCGTAATCAAAGCCATGATTGTCATCCCTTCATAGGCTATTAGTTTCAACCCACATCGTGACTAATGTCACCTATATGTACCTCAACATCCAGGGACACTGCCAAGTTCATCCTAGGATTCAACTAAGTAGGAGTGTAGGTGACAAGTGATGAGTGGATTATAATTCACACAGTAGGCTGCATGAAAAAGGCTTATGGAGGGAGTGAAGTCAAGTTTGGTGGCATCGACCATGTTAAAAGCAGAGTAGCAACAAGGAAGGCAGAGAATCAATGTACAAAAGTAGAGAGTATTTATTAGATATTGAAAAGATAGAATTCAGAGGTACCCAAAATACAAAACAAAACAAAACAGGTTCAAAACAGGAAACAGCAGAATGAGGAATAGAACAATAACAACATCAATAGTGATGGTAATGGGAATATGATTAGAAATGAGCCGAGGGGAACGGGGGGGGGCTCACTTGGTCCACCAATGAAGGAAATCCTTGCGCCTGTTAATCTTTTTCTGGAGTTGGAGAAGTCCATAAAGCAAGGCCTCAGCAGTAGGTGGGCAGCCAGGGACATAAATATCAACAGGAACAATACGATCACAGCCTCGGACAACAGAATAAGAATAGTGGTAATAACCACCTCCATTAGCACAGCTTCCCATAGATATAACCCACCTAGGCTCAGGCATCTGATCATACACCCTGAAGAAGAAGAAGAGATTACGGGGATTTGTGAAATTAGGGTTTTTGAAATTACAAAATTAAAAATTAAAAATTAAAATTTAAAAAAAACATACTTGCGAAGAGCAGGAGCCATCTTATTAGTAAGAGTACCAGCAACAATCATACAATCAGACTGACGAGGACTTGGACGGAAAATGATACCAAAACGATCAAGATCATAACGAGCAGCACCTGTGTGCATCATCTCAACAGCACAACAAGCAAGCCCAAAAGTCATGGGCCAAATAGATCCACGACGAGCCCAATTCATAAGATCATCAACCTTCGAGATCACATACTCCGCCGACTTCGGAAGAGATGGTGGTGGGGCTCTGCTCAATGGCGCTGGCTGGCTTGATGTTGAATATACAGCAATCCCCCTTTTCACCGCCTCTATACTCCGACTTCCACCCCGACCTAATAACACCGCCATTTCTCTTCTTACTTTTCTCTCTCTCTCTCTCTCTCTTCTTATTCTCCCCCAATTTTATTAACCCCCTACCGCACACCTATCTATTTTTAAGCCCACCCACGTCCACCTTCTTTTTTTCTTTTTCACTATTTTGTAAAGAATTAAATTGCGATAATTACAAAAGTTATGTACTACCGACTTTACCGACTAGTATTTATCTTTTATTTATTTTTTTTGTGAAAAAAATAAAAACTCCGTCCTGCTATTATTAGACATGACCGTTATACAGTCGAGCTAATAACATAATGACGTTTTTCAAAAAATGATTGCAAGATTTGTATGCATATTTTCTCATTAGTAACTTATTAAATTTTTCTAATTTTCTTTTAAATTTATTGACCTACCCTTAAAGGTCCGCTATCAACCCTTTCAGGGCCGTTTCATATGATTTTGGGCTCTGATCCTGGTCTTGGTTGTATTGTGCACTGGATTACCCGGTCCCGGTACAAGTCCCTGCTAGATCTAGGTTCGATATCAGGTAACCGGTTGTATTTTTTTGCATAAAAACTTTTTTGGGATAAGGTATTTTAAACATAGTTTAATACTTTGAAATTGTACCGCACGCGGTGCGTGCGGTGCCCCAAATCGATAATACTAATATTTTGTTATGAATTGGTGCTGCTGTTTCGTTGTGGAAATTAATAATATTTTATGCAACGCAGTACATGTATATATTATTTTTTGGGTAGTAATTAGATGAACTTGTGTTGGTACATGTTTTATTTGTAGGTATTTATTGGCATATTTTAATCTTAAATCGATATTCTTTAGAAAGGTCTTGTGCAAGATGCTTGAAATTGACGGTGTGGTGTTTGTTTCATGAAACACGCACTCACTTCTAACTCAATTTTCAGGTTAGCCAACTCCTTTTCCAATGAAGAAAAGTGCTCTGGTGGGCTTCCCATACCAGCCATGCCACCAACAGGATCACTGAATATTTGTTGTTGAACGGAATTTAGTTCTGCTCTTAAAGAAGCAGCATCTTCTTCAGCCTATTGACAGGAAACAATTATAAGGGAAGATATTACATCATCACACCCAATTAATTGCTGAATATACACTCAGCATACCCTATATTGTTTTTCTTCGGCTTCCTTTACACGCTTTTTCAGTGTCCGAATCTGCGCTGCGAGATCCTCCTACACTAAAACACCAAATACCATAAGTAAAAGGACAAAAAAACAAATTTAGCTCCATTTGAATATTCTAGATGACAAAATATTTAATGCTGCAAAAAGACCATACCCGTGCAACAACTGCTGCGTCTTTCTCCATAGCAACATCCCTAAGTGCTTTCCGCAAAGATGGTACTGTATTTTGCTCTTGGAATTTCAAAGAAGATACAGTGCAGCCTAACAATTAAAACCTTCATCATCCTTAAATCATAATCTAAACCTTATGGCTATCAAAGAAACAAATAGCACAGCAAAAATTCTAATGTGTACCAGATCACCCAAACGCCTTTGCTGCGTCTCACACTCCTCTTCCTTCTCCAGAAGCTGCAATCAAATTCCATAAGTGAATTCTAAGAATCGACACAAAACACGTAAAATTTGAACATAATATCAAAAGGTTTTACATATGAACCTTGGAGCTCAGTTGGTTGTTCTCATCTTCAAATGCTGCATTCTTCTTTTACAGATCCTTCAGCTGTGCTACTAAACTTCCGACATCATTCTGCATAACACAGTAGCCAACCTTAGCACCATCAACATCTAATCCTCCCCTGTCTCTACAACAGAAACAACTTCGCCTTAGTCCCAAAATAGGTTGGGGCTGGCTAGACATGAATCATACTGAGGGATTACGATTCCCTACCCTATCTCTACAACTACAACAACCTTGCCTTAGTCCTAAAATAGTTTTGGGTCGGCATCCAATTACTAATAAACATTGTTCACAGCATCCAATTGACAGAATCTCTCAACCAAAATTCAAATAATTTAAGCTAAAAATCAAATTTAAATCAAAATACATGAAATTGCCAATCAAAATAATCGAATCACATCTCAATTAAAAATCTCAATAATCAAAGTTTCACACATACCTTCCAATTTACATCTCAATCAACATGCAATCATCAATTCAACTCTGAACCAAAGATTTCGCACATACCTTCGTAGGCAGCAATCTCAACCGCAATTGACAATCGCATATGCACATGCATATAATTGCATGTGTATACAATTGCATGTGTATACAAATCCATCCGAACACACCCTTCAATTGACCTAAAAGACCCCGATTAAAACAAAAACCACCTGGAGCAACCCTATGCACTGCAAAAGAATACACTGCAAAAGAAAACAGGTGAAGGGTGGAAGGGTGGCAAGGATACATTGCAAAAAAATACAGGTATGTGGTGGAAGGGTCGCAGGGAGAGCTAACAAGAAATTGGAAGAGAGGATTGAAGGAGGGAGTGTCTAAAGCTGAAGGTGTGAAAGAGAAGAAGAAGAACAGATCTAAAGAAGAAGAGAACATATATCACGTGAAAAGCACATGCAACCTTAATGAATTTACTATTCATTGCTGACGTGGACCAATTACAGCTGGGAAGTATTCTTTGAATAGTCTATTTTTTTTATGGATTCTTAACATGTTAAAGATTCCTTTAATATCAAATACAATATTACAATTTTGTGTCATATCACTTATTACCGCTTGAAACCGGATCCAGTATCGGGGTGGAAGTCGGAGTATGGAGGCGGTGAAAAGGGGGATTGCTGTTACTACCATTACTGGCTTTAGGAGTTGTTACTTCTTTGGTCAAAAATTTCCTGCTTCTCTCTACCTTTGTACTTTTATACTTACTATAATTCTTTCTTTCCTAAACTAACCTACCATATTCATTTGCTTCATCTTTCACAAACACTCTTCTTAAGATGTTGCTCGAATCCAGTTTGCCTATTACTACCCTATTGGTAAGCATATCTTTCCTGCTTTTTCTCATCTTATTATCATATCAGATGAATGTCAAGCTTTTCGCTTTTGTCTTGTGTCACAATATGTTGCCTTCATCATTAGTCGTAGTCAGCTATTAGCCTTTTTTTTATATACAACATTACAGCTAGTGGAGTTTTTTTGTGGACTGGATACTTGAACTGTACACAGATGCCCTCTTTGTTGAACCTTTGTGCATAAATTGTGAGGGAACACTTTGATGGGTAATCTATCTCTTTTCTTTAAAGAGACAATTACACATTTGCTAATCATATACTTAATTTAGCTTAGGGTTTGGCATTGGTGTTTGTAGACCGTGTTTGATAAGTTTCTGCTGCGAAAATCTGTGTTTAATGCTATCATCTTGGTAGATTATCCATTCTTTGACCCTAGATATGGAATTCATCTTTGTAGCCATCACCTTAACAGCCTTGCTTCGACATGGTTGTTTGTTGCTGACAAGGGTATGCAGTTTGTTCGGTAGGAGAGATAGATGCTACATCATATTTGTTGGAACCTGTTACTTTGTAGCCATCACCTTAACAACCTTGCTTCGAAATGGTTGTTTGTTCCTGACAAGGCTATGCAGTTTGTTCGGCAGGAAAGATAGATGCTACATCCTATTTGTTGGAACCTGTCACTTAGCTATTTCTAGGTTATTGAATTAATTTTTGGTTGCAGGCGTAAGGGTGACCAAATAAAATAAAATCATCTCATACACAAATGCTTTCTCTACATCTCTCGTATAATACCAGTTACTGAAGTGGGCCCCTACTCAAATTGTTGTGGCACAGTATGCAAATAAAACTAATTTGCCTACGTCTGCAGCTTTTATGGGTGAGTTATTGTATTTCCCTCTCTCTCTTTCCTTATCTCTCGCTCACTCTCTCTATTCCTGTCAAGATGAAGGTTACGACCTTCACTTTCATCTTCATCAATGCTTTATTATTCCTTAAGTGAGCAAGTAATTGATTATGCTTAGCTTATTCTGAGGAATCCTAGCAATGGAGTATTAAATAATTAGGTTGTGATTGCATAAACAAAGCTCTTTAATTTAAATGACTATGTAAATCTTTGAATGCGAATTCATTTTTGTTTCAGGCTGGCTTGTACAACTTACAAATCAAGATTTAAGTGGGTTCAATGATGGTGAGTTCTCTATGCTTGTTGAAAAGGCTTCCTGTTAGAGGACCATCTCAACCAAAAGCTTAAGTTGATGGTTGAGGCCCAGGAATTGGTTTTATACTCTATCACGCCCCCTCACACGAGAGCCCATTGGGCTTGAAATGTGGATGCATCATGGGTCCCCTCATACCCTGTGCTTAATAATTCCACTTAGAAGGGAGGAGTGGATGAGATTCGAACCCGTGACCTATGTGTCACGTTGGCTCTGATACCATGTCAGAGGACCATCTCAACCAAAAGCTTAAGCTGATGGTTGAGGCCCAGGAATTGGTTTTATACTCTATCACTTCCGAGTTATATATCAGACATGAAAACTACACTTCCGTGCACGGAGGTGGATGATAGCTATTGAAGATGGCAGAGCTGATGAGGATGTTGAGATGATTAAATCAACATTAGTTGGCTGCAATTCTAAATTCCTGGCCATTGACATTCACACATGTCAAAAGCGGAAAGGAGACGAGAATGAAGGTGTTATGCGATTGAAATTACTCAAATACCATATTCATGATAGCCCCTCAAGTAAAAAAGATCATGCCTTTCAAGAATGAAATTGAAGTTAGTTTGATCAGGAGGAGCTAGGCAGCGAAGTTAGTGCCACATAAAATGCTGAAATTTCTATACAAAACTGAGCAGTAGTGGTTATCTTTATCTATGATTGCATGCCTGTTGTCTTAAGGTGTAATCTTGTTGTCAAATTAATTAATTTGGTCATAAGATCTAGAAGAGTGTAGAATCTGCCATGGCTGGATCTGGAAAGTGTCGCTGTGTTTGTAAGCACTATGTTTTGCTCTATATGCACAAACAAGTATCTGATTTATCATTTTATCTCTATCATGTCTTCAAGTTAAAACAATTGAAAATTCACAGTAACTTATAATTTTTTATTAATGCAGAAATTATATGATTTCAAGTGTTTGTTTAGTTGAACAGATAATGTTAAGCGACCTATGTGGTGTTTGGTAAGAAATAAAATGAGTTGATTGGAGAAATTGTCGTATTGTTTCTAAAAGTTGTTTCTTACCAAAAGGTATTATTTCCATAGATGTTTCTATTCCTAATCTCAATTATTTGGAACATATTGTACATCTCATCTATATATTTGCCATATTACATATTATATTTTTAACTAATTGTTTTATATTTGCTTTTTTTTTTCTCTCTCTTTAATATCTATTGTAAATTTCATATAATGAATTGATAGTTTAACTTAAACTGTGACTTGAATAATGTGTTTTGTGATTTGAACGATGACCTACTATTTATAACTTAACAAATAATTATTATGCTCCGGCCAAATCAACAGCTGGAAATATTAACGAAAATGCCAAACATTTTCTCTGGACATATCACTGCTCGTTTATTACAATTAATTAAATCATAAGAAGGAAAAAAAACATAAATAGAGAAAGAGGCAAGAGAGGAAGCAACAATTTGAGAGAAAAATTACAAAAGGTCAAAATTTACAGAAAAGGTTGATAGTTGATACTATCTGTTGACGACCACAGTGAAACTAATTTTTATATATAAAAAGAGGGAAGTTTTGCTCACGAGTTTCTCAAGAGCAATTCACAAGTCTCCCAAGACAAGACTTGCACGTACAACAAATACAAAAAACTTGGCTGCTAGCTTTTTACAATCCTTCTAAGATGAGTTCCCATTAACTTATTTAATGTATTTATTTAATGATAAGTTCCTATTAAATTATTGGATTTATATGCACTAATTTAAATCAAGTTAAAAAAAAAAAAAGGTGTATTATCTACAATGCATATCAGTTATTCAGTTGAATATATTTAAACAAATCTATTGATATTTTCTGAGATGAAGGGAACATTTTTCACGTAACACACCCTTTGAAACATTTAAAACTTAAATTTGTCTAAACTTGTTAGAAAGAGTACAGGTGATTTTATTATTACAGTTGAAATTTTTTTCAAAGAAAAGAACAAAAATAGCTCAATCAAAATATTAAAGTTTAAATGTACAATTAACAACTCAACTATGCATTGTCCAAAAAAGATAAATTTGAATGGTTAGCGACTTAGCGAGGCTAAAATATGGATGAAATTTGTAAAGGCTCCACATTATCACTATCAACATTTACATTGATCAATGAACTGCTCCAACCTAATCCATTTTCTGGGCTAATTTTTGGTGAGACATTTTTTGGGTCAAAGCAACAAAGACAAAGGTACAAATGGACTACAAGACTACAAGATCACAAAATCACAACTATTATTTTGTTGGAAATCTAGTCAACTTAAGTGAAGATAGAAAGAGTATGTCGCTTGCGATCTTGCTCCTCTGTTTTTGTTATAACTTATAACTAATGGATTGATAACAAAAAATAAAATAAACAGACTATGGCTGGTACTCATAATTTCGTGAACATGTTAGTTTATACAATAAACTAGAGCTTCGGCCTAGGCGCTGCTCCGAGTATACTTTTTTGATTCATTGCTTAGCATGTATATATTTTTCTATTATTGTAAAAATAAACAAAACTAACTTCTAATTTCTAATTTATTTAATGGATAAATGAAAGGAATATATAAAGCATGTAGACATTTGCATCACTAATCAAAGTCGGTTCAGATGATAAATACATGACTTATATTTATAAGATTAGAGGTCACAAAATCGAAACTACATATCTAAGCATAATTTGTTTTGTTAATTGACGTGGCATGCTTAGCCGCTTACATGGTGCATACTCTTCGAAGCGTGCAACATGGCATAGTTTCTTTGAAAGAAATTCCTTTTAATATATTTTATAGATTAATCGAATGTTTTATAATTTAAAGACTACACAAACAAATAAAAGACTAAAGTTCTATGAATTCTACTACATATTAATAGATGAAACATCTTAAAATTGGATGAAAGTAATTGTTTGAACTGAACTTTGTTCTTATTATTATTATTATTATTTTTTAAAGTTATAAATAATATTAAAATCAATAATTTAGGGCCTAAAGTACCCGTTCAGTTCAGTTCAGCTCAACTCAGTTCAACTCTTCTGTTATTTTGCTATTCATTAATCCTTCATTAAAAAACTTTCGGTTCGGTTCAACTGTTTTCAGTTGAAGTAAACAAACCCTTAGTATAATAATAGTATAAGTTCATTACGTACTGGAACAGAAGCAACGAGTTTAAGCCTTGTTCTCGACAACTTATCTTTACTGATTTGAACATATTTTTGCATATCTAAACTTAATTTTACTAAACTGAACTTATTTTTGCTAAAATCATTAATAATTTATTAAGTATTGGAACTAATATTTGTTAAAAATAAGTAAAAATAAAACGAGGAGATGAGGGACTTAGTCAAATATATACATAGTTACATACTCTAAGTCTCGTCTTTCTCAAATAACAAATATTCCATATGTTATTAATTATTTTGATTGATCGGTGCATAAATAGTCGGCATATCCATACCAAATTACAAGGATTTAGGAGTAAGCAAAAGCGAGAAGGTTGACCTAAAAAGTTATCAACAAAAATGATCTTGTAACATATTCTTGTAATAAGTAAAAATTAAAAAAAATAAAAACTCATTGATGAATTTGGGACATGGCAAGAACCCCAAGTTTTTGAAGATTAAGCTTGACAACAGTATCAACAAACATCTTGGTATCCTCAGCAGTATTACCTTGAGGAATATCAACAATATAGGACTCTAGAACAATAGTATAAAGTTTGTTGAAGTGGTGGTTGCAGAACTGGTTGACGGAGGTCACAGACTTATAGTTCCGAAGGCGGTGTTGGCCACCAACAACACGGAAACTGAGGATTCGGTGATTGTCGTCGAGAAGCTCAAGACGCTCAGTGCTGGTAGAAGCAGGCAATCCAGAAACAACAGAAACCTCACGGACACTGCCAACAGAATGACCATCTCCTGAGGTCAGACGGCAACTTTTGATGAAGTGTTTGTACTTCTCAGGGTTGTCAAAGCGTCGCACATAAGGCCACACTACGTCAGCAGGGGCTTCAATGCGTTGGGTTATCAATGAGGTAGTTGTGTTGGGTGGGTTTGGTTCGAAGCTATGATACCTTTGGATCACTGGTTCTAAGATGTTGTACTCTTCATCAGTGAGCCCTTCATGAGCTTGTGCTGCTGCCGCCCCCTCTGTTTCTTCAGTGTTCATGAAGGCAATATGTACTTTATGTAGTACGGCCTTGAACAGCTTAATTGAGGGGGTATGTACACATGGGGAGCCGAGCAAGCTAGGAGCAATCAAACAAATTTTTTGAGGCCTGCAGCTGGTTTATTATATTTTGAAGCATGGGTAAGAAAGTATGTACTTGCAAAGTGCAACCAACTATATAATGGGGAAACTTGTGAACTTTTTAATGCCGTCTCCATTTTATGCATGGGTCTTCCATGTTGACATACCTACCCTCTCATCCAAACCTTTCTAATAACTCCTGGCCATAAACATACTCTTTAAGTCTAGTGGCTATTAGAATGAAGCACACAAAGCTCATATATCATACAATCATATAATTACATACAAATTATCACTAGTGACAACCAGAAGAAAAACTATCGAGGAAAAAGAATCGGTAGAAAATGTTTTGAACAAAAATCTATGCAAACAAAACAAACAAATAAACAAACTTAGGCTACCACTATATTCACACTTGGGTTTACTTTGCTACAACTCTCTAGATTCCTTCCACAAAGATTAATAATTTAATCATTCCATGAGTAACGATTTAATGAATTATTGATCTTCAGTGTTTGTTACATCTAGAATGCCTCCCATATCAATCAAATGTTTCCTGGAGAGATTAATAATTGAATCCGCAATCACTTTAGCACTTGATTTCATATAGCCACCTGTAACAAGATAAGATACTAAATAAACCGATAACTTCAAGCTATGCACTAAGCAGGTAGATTAGTAGATAAAAATTCAAGTTGGGTGCAAGAGGAAGATAACTCCCAAGCCAGGAAATCCCAATCAAAAGGTCTGTTGATGTGGAGGAAGACTTCCCATTAAATATTGTGTCAAACTCATCATCTTACTGGTTTAAAATATTGTAGCAAGAGAAACTCAGCACTTGCAACTTGCAACAGTTTAAATAAATAAATAAACAAATAAAGAAATAATTAAATAAATAAAGATAAATAAGCTCAAAAATACACAGGAAGTTGATGGGTCAGGTAAAAGACTGAACAGAACCTGATGTCAGCATTAGTATAGGAATGGCCTTATCACGGGCATATGCAAACACCATTTCATCTCTCTTGATTATACCATCAGGGCTAATCTGGAAACAAGACATGAGATTAACTGTGTAAGCCTTAATATTTATACAATCAAACAAATCACGGGCATATGCAAACACTATTTCATCTATCTTGACTATGCCATCAAGGCTAACCTAGAAACAAGACATAAAATTTACTGAGTAAGCCTAAATATTTACAGCATCAAACTAATCCACTTATACAGTACTTGTTCTGCAATGTTATTAATGAAAGGAAGAAAAAAAAATGCTTCTATGCTCAATGCCCTACCTGGCAACACACATAGTTTTACATAAAATAACACCCAAAAACCCAACCCATTTGTGCCTAATAGTCATTAATGCCAAATTATATATAGTGCTTCATGGAGCACCCAAAAACGGATGGCGGGATGGGTCTTTTGGAGCAACCATCGATGCATAAAAATTACATAACATCCAACAAATAAATGCATTGAGCTAACCTTATTCTATCACAATAAGAAATATCTTAATTTTCTAGATGTAAAAAATTCTTTAAGTCATTAGGAGAAGTTGTCAAATACTTATTAAGTCAAAGTCTGGCATATAAGTTGTTTTTGAAAAAAAATTATTCACCTTGTGCTTCACAGAGATAATTGTTCAAATCTAGTAATTTCTTGAATTTTGCACAACTCTATGACCATGTCATTAAGTTGCTTCGTTCATCAAATGAAAACTTAGTATTTTCTTTTCACCTTTCTATTAAAAAAAATGTTATCCTAACAGGCTCTCTTCACATGTCTATGTGTAGGGAAATGGTTGATTTCACTCAACATAAAGGTGTTTGAAAGTCTGATGTTTAGGAGAAAATGGGAGGTTTGATGGATTTGGAGAGTTTAACCAATCAAATAAGCAAGTTGAGGTGTTTGAAAAAGGGTACCTTCAGTTGTTATGGAATTATTATTTAGCAAGGAATTACACGTTTTACCATTTCGGAGTTGTATTCTTAATACTTCCTAATCTATTAGTGTCGAAGTCTTACTGTTTTAGAATTGTTTGTTATATCTATGCCTCTATGATTAATTTTAGTGGATCAGTGTTTCATTGTCATGATATTAATTTTATTGTTCGTATATATATAGTATGCAATTTAGATGCTATTACACATTATTTTGTATATTGTTTTATTATACAACTCTTTTAGGGTTGTTAATACTTTATCATATAGTTTAGTATATCTTTAAAGGTTTTAGTCTCACTATTATTATCAATTGAATTACTCATACTTCAGAATTTTATTTAATTCCTTAGCAAAATTAAGGGTTAATTGAGACAATATTATTACATTATTAATTAGCCCTTTGCCACTAAGAACATATTATGGTTTATCATCACATAAGATATGGAGATAGAGATGATGAGTAAAGGTTAACATTGATTATTTTACTACCGTCGTAATAGTGATAGACTTTCCTTAATTAGCAAATCATTTATACTAAAATGACCAATATACCCCAAATTGGAAATCCACTATTATCAACCTTATTTCTCTTTCCTCATACCAAGTGCTTCTCTCTCTTCACCAACATCCACAACTCCTTTATCCTCTCTCCTTACTTTTTCGCCCTCACCACCAAAACCCAACCAACAATATTCTAATGGCTTTGGCTTTTTAGGAAGTTTTGTCTAAGATGGTTTTGACATATAAGACAAATGATCAAAGGTTAGTGGAGATATGAGGTTATTGTGGCTTTATGAGCTTTAGGTGTTAAACTAGAAGAATGGAGAGAGAGAATATATATGCAAAAATTGATGCAATAATGCAACCAACATCTAGCCCTTAATTGCCCTTGTCCTACACAGCATTTGACATAACCGACCATCATTCAGTAAGTAAAATAATCTGCATCGTAAATTATATAAAATATAAAAGAAGAGAACTGAAACTTTGAGAAGATAGTATATTATCTTACCTTTAGACTGCCCAACGGATCTCCATCCAGGATGTCAGTCCCAGCATTGTATACCAACAACTCGGGATCAAACATTCTTCTAGCAACCTGTCACAAATATACAAAGGGATCTAGTCTCTGACACATATTCTCATAACAAATTGTAATTTTAAATAAGATGACCCTTTTGTCCCACAAAGTCTTCAACAATAACAAGCGATAAATGCTTTAATTTAAAGAAGAGAAAGATAGAGAAATTCAAAATTATTTATGATAGAGAAGAAAGAGTCAAATTGCAAGAGGTAAAACAGTGATTTGATAAGGAGATAAGAGTGGCTCCTAAATAAAAAGGCAAAAAGTAAAAATAAATTAAGTGTATAGTGTTGCGACGTCATTGAGGGGATGTAAAAGACATGGATTGGAATGTATATTCATTTAATATATGGTGCATGGTTCTGCTAGCATGCAGCTCCAAACATGATTGTTAATCAAGTGAGCAGCACGGATAGCTCAAGGTTGAAGCTCAATAGGATTGGCTCAAGTTGAAGGCTAGTTTAGCCTAATATCGAGCCCAATAAGCACCGATTCTCTAGCTAATACTAATAAATCAATGTGGAATTAACTTATAAGAATTCTCATAACAAGAGTAGGATTTTTATAAGGACAAATATTTTATCTTTCATTTTTCTAATTTAATTTTAATTTTAATTTTTTATTTATATCTTATATTTTTAATTTTTTTTATTAATTATTTTAAAAAAAAAATCAAAATTAAAAATAAAATAAAATATTAGAATTATGAATCATAAATATAAAATATAAATAAAAAATAAAAAGTTAAGTTCAATTTAGTGCCTTTCAGTCCAGTCAAACTCAAAAGAATAGGGCCTAAGGCCCTAAAGGTAAAAGGTCGGATCAAACCTAGTTAATCAAAAGCTCCGAAAAAGGTGGGATCATTCCCAAAGTTATCCTATTTAAAACCTTAAATAACAATTCCATGACAAGCACTTCAGTTATTGGGTCTCTTCTCTAGTGTTTGATTTTATAGTTCACTTGACTTTATCTAGTACTAATCCCATCTATGTGGGACAATTGTCTTTCTACATGCACTATTTTTGATAAAATATTAGGTAGAAGGTAACTAAACAATTAAAAAGTTGTTTAGTTTAGACATAAAAATGTTTAAAATATTAAGGTAAACAGCAATAAGTACGAATTTTTATGGGGTATCCCTGAACTTTTTTTCAATTTCACGAGGTACCCTCGTGGTTTCAGAAATTCACGGGGTACCCCCAAACTTTTACCAAAATTCACCTCGCACCCTTAGAGGCTAATGGTGCTAAGTTTTCCGTTAAACTTTCTTTAACCATCCTCAAATTAACAAGCTAAATCTAATTAATTGTACTACCTAATACCAAATAAGTGATCCCGTTAATTTAATTAGTAGATTAAATAATTCAATCTAGTTTGTTAATTTGAGGGCAATTAAATAAATTTTAACAGAAAACTTGACACCGTTAGCCTTAAAGAGTACGTGGTGAATTTTGGTAAAAGTTCAGAGGTACCCCATGAATTTCTGAAACCACGAGAGTATCTCGTGAAATCGAAATAAGTTCAAGGGTACCCCGTAAAAAAGCCGTAATAAATATACTTGTGCTAATATTAAGGTCTCAAGCTTTATCCAGCCAAACTTTGACCAAGCAAAATTCAGCCTAGCTCATTTTCATGTTTTCAACCCCAGCTTCAAATAATGAACCTATCAAAAGGATAACCTAGTTCTTGCATAGTATAGACTCCATTAAAATGCCAATGTACCTCAAGCGCATCATCTAATTTCTTCAAGTATACATCTGTTGTGGTCCCACTCTGCAAGTGTAAAACAAGTCAAATAAGTACTTGCTTGATATCGTAAAGGCATAACAAGTTTTCTGCCTTTGTAACTGTTGGCTTACCACTAGTTCAACTCTCTGATCAATGTACCTCCTGGCACTGAAATCCTGATGCAACTTATAGCAAGCACCTTATTAAATGTTCCAATTTAGGGGGGAGGGGGATGCAGCAAAGTCTAGAATCACTCTATGCTCAATGTATTATCATATTCAGATTATGACAAAATGAACAAGAGTCAGGAGACTTGCACACCTTAGAAGATTTATTACAGCTACTAGTACATATTTGATACAAGCCATTAGCTACAAAGAATCCTATAGACATTTATGAAACCATTGAAGAATCTGGATAGCAAAATCTACATGAACCTCTTTATATTTATGAACCAAATCTTGTCATCCCATTTCTTTCTTTGAATCTCAAAACCCTTTTCCATAGGCAAAGTTTTTACCAATATGATACTTTTTTCCCACCTTATTAGAATAAGAAGTGACCTATATTGTAGGAAAGGGTTTTGGCATTTCAAATATTCAGCCGCTCAGAAACGCCTAGAAAACCCTTAGGAAAAATTTCCGAAACAAACATAAAAACCGAAAACGCTTCCTATAAATGGAAATTCCAAATGATATTGAAGGGAACATTTTGGAAAGTCCATGACTTACACATGCAAATTTCCAGCTCAAATAAATAATGTCAAGATCCCATTTAATATACCTAAATGACAATCCCTAACCCAAAAACACAAAAAAAAAAAAAAAATAAACACTCAAAACATCCTCTCTTTGTCGACAACCATGGTTGTCGCCATTCTTTGGTATATTTCTAAGTCAGTGGTCTAAGATCTTCTTTGTCCCCTCTTCCATATTACCAGTGTCACTACTAACTGTGGGTAGCATATAATTTATTGTTGATGTTTTATTTGACTGGACCATCGTCAGGTAGGACAACTCAATTTTTTTTTCTCTTTAGTATTAAATTTGAAATTATTTGTTTGTGCAAGACTTCTTTTAATGATTTCTTGTTACATTTCAGAACATTAGTTCCTCAACTTTTTCGCATTTATTGGTTAGTGCATTTGTTTAACTTGTTTTATTTGCTCTACTAGTCCATTAGAATAAGCTAAATCATTCTCATATCATTAAACTAATTTAAATCTGGAATTGTATTTAATCAAATAGATTCAACGAATTATGAGTAACTAATTCACTTTGACATGCTTGGTGTAAGGCTTAATACTATAGACTATAGTAATCGTAATTGTAATGGTTACTTGTTCCAAATTGCCTTTTAAGGTAAAACTAAAGCCCATTGAGAAGTGAGAACTGGTCTATCTGCAATAATAATCTTTTCGGCGCATGATTCTAAATTTTATCAACTACTTTAATAGAAAAGTTTTACATCAAACAGTTCAAATGTTGATTCTTGAAGGATCTTTATAATTCCGTTAGGTTATGCCAATGTGTCAGAAACAGTCATGATGATAAAAAACATTCAATGATTTATTACAGAAATAGGTGATCAGATAACTTACAGAAGGATATACTTCAGAATTGTACATGTCAAGTATGTAAACTCTTCCTGCAGACAAAGAAATAATAAGATATTGTTTACTGTCTAAGTAACAACAAATCAGGAAAGGCAAGAAAACATACTATCTTCAGCAAAATCTATTTCATGGCCATTTCCTTGATGTGCATCGAGATCAATGATTGCAACCCTGCCAGAAGTAAACAAAAAATATAAATAAATAAATTAAAATTTTAAATTTAAATTTAAAAAGAAATGAAAATTTTGATATCAAATATGGAGGTCATATCGGTAAAACCACAAAGGTACACAATATTCAGTATATGAGCAACATATACCTTGATACATTTAACCGGAAAAAAGCAAACTGAATGCAGAGAGAGATATCAGCATAAGCACAAAATCCACCTCCCTTATCAGCAGAACAATGATGGAAACCTCCTCCGACATTTATGGCCCACCCTCGCTCTTTTGCAAGCTTTGCAGCCAGCACAGATCCTCCTACCTACACCCGTCATTATAAAAATTCCCAACTTAGGGTGCGTTCTCTTCAACTTATGAAACCTTAACTTGTCTAAAATGAAACTACCTGAACTTATTGGACTTGATTAGACCTTATGAATGTAACTTAATTGGAAGTGATTAAACCTTATTGAACATATTAAACTTAGGGGTGGTTTGGTGGGGTACCCTTATTCTCTTTGATGTTGTTTGTTAGAGCATTTTTTCCATCCACCCTAAAAACCTAGATCTAAGAGAGAAAACTAACTGAATGGAGGGGGGAGGAGAACCAGTGGCGTAACACCCCCAAATTTAGACATGTTTATGCAATGAAATCAACAACTTATTTGAGAAACTCCACCGTCCAAACCTTGGGAGTATTACGACAACATCTATTCTAAATAATAAAATAAATGTTAAGCAAGTAAAATAAGAAAACCAAACAGTTTTATCTACATGATCTAAACGATACGAAAATTAAATTATAAAACCCAAACTAAGTTCTTAGAAATAAAAGAAAACGAAATAATAGATGATTAGAAGCCTAAATAATGTTTGACAATTTTGGTGTCGATTTCAAAAGCAGAACAAACAATTCAAAGGAATCTTTTGAGGATAATTATTATAAACTAAGATGAATGAAAAGTGAGTAAGAGGAGTATTGGATATTAAAATCAACTCATAAAGTCTTCCTATTATTTACCGACACATTGAACAAAAGCAACTTACAAAAATTACCTAATGAAATTTAGGCATAGAAGAGCAACTCATAAAGTCTTCCTAATGAAATTTAGGCATAAAAGAGCAAATGCAACTTCAAAGGATTTCTCCTCCTACAATAATATTAATGAGTTAGGGTTTCTCTTTTCTTTTTATAAGAGATATTTAAAGGTTAAAGGGATTGTTAAACTCTAGAATAGTCCACAAGGATAGTTTTAAAATTTGAAAGTAGTTAAGATCAAATTTTAGAGATAATAGTAAGAAGGATAAAATCATTTTTTTTAATAACAAAAGTCGCGAAATTACTATATTGGAAAAAATTATCAAAATTGTACTTTTAGGAAGCTTGAAAATTATGGGGTATTAAATTTACTCCCCCTAAGAAAAAGTTCGACCCCGAACTTGATGTTAGCTCTCACTATGGGTTATTACATAACACTGTTATGTTAGTATCATATGCGGCACGGTGGAGGGTAGGGGAGGCAGAGGTGGCGCAGGGGAGAGTGGAAGGACAACGCAAGGGGAGTGATGGTGAAGGTGGTGGATTAGGGTTGGGAAGTAAAGGTGGTGTTAAGAGGTGTTGGTGGTGGTGTCAATGGAGTTAAGGATTGGTGGCGATGGTAGTGTTAATAGTTAGAAGGAAAGTGTTTCTCTTTGGTTTTTTGTCAAACAAACAACATGGAAATATGGAATGAAATAGGCAATTGCTTTGTATTCCCCCTCACACCCTTTCCCCTTTGCAAACCAAACGACTCCTAATGACTTATTATAATAACTTTTTTGAACTTACTGGAATTTAACGAGCTTAATTTATTATTATATGTCATGCCTGTTTTCGGAATGGATAAAGAATTTTCCGTTGTATAATACAATTGGGCAGCATTGCAACTGGTGGAACCTGTAAACAAAATGACAAAGAAAACCAACCATAACCATCAGCCACCAACACATAATTAACACACCCATTCAAGGCAATAAAAGGAATCCGGACCCAAAACGAAGGCACCTCATCTGCTTACACACAAAAAAACTACGGAGTAAAAATCATAGATGAATATATCTATCAATTGTTTACCTCAGTGAATTTCTTTAAGAAAAATGTATACTAAAAGTATCTTGTCATTAAGAAAAAACAGGAATGTGAATCAATATGATAACTAACAAGAAGGGAAAGGTAAATACTGATTTAGTTAAAAATTATCACTCATAAGGATTATTTGAGTAACTTGCACATGAATTGAAGTAAACTTTCAGCAAAATATACCATTTTAGCTCCTTCAATAAGCTTATAACAAAAAACAGAAGGATATTTCACCACGTACCCTCGAGGTTTTGTGAAATTCACAGGGTAAGAGATTGTGGCCACCAAGCTCAATCTAGAGTATTATTATTAATTAACGAGGACGAATACAGGCCTGCTTTCAAGAGGAAGGAACTCTCCCAAGTACAAGACACTCAATTTCTGAAAGTTCCCAACAAACTATTGGCATCACATGCCAATGCATAAACTTTACCACCCACCCTCTAGATTCTTTCCCCCAAAAAAAGTATAGCTTTTTTTATAGAAACGAGTAGGTGATAATTGAGGAAATTTGAGGGGGTTTTGTTTGTTTGTTATAAAGGGGTTAATTCGAAAGTATCAAGAAAAAAAAAAGAGGGAGGAAATTGCAGAATGCATAGGGGTGAAGTGGTGTGGTGTCCTCTGCCATTAGAGAAGAAAAGAGAGTGGAGAGAGAAAGTTGTACTGTGAAAAACCACCACCACCAATATTATCAACATTGTAATAACAACCTCCACCTAACGCAAAAGCCATTAGCTACAACCTTCACCCATCAATCAGTCAGCAAAATTTGAAGTAAACCCAATTTGAAATTCTTTAGTTTAGCATTTTGGTTAAGCATTTGCAATTGCTTGATAGTGGAGAAAGAGAAAGGATGTGAAGATGGTGGCGGTGAGAAGAGAGTGAGGGCTCGAGAGACCAACCCTGGAGAGGTGACAGAGTGACGGTTGATTTCTTGACGTTATTAGTTGGCGGCGGCATTGCTTTGTTAAAGGTTGGGTTGGTGGAGGTGTTGTAAGTGAAGAAAGGATGTACTAGTGTTGGGCTACAGATCTTAAATTGTTAGATGGAGGTTAGGGAAGATGAAGACAGATGATGAAGGCTAGAGATTCAGAGTATATGAAGAAGATGGTGGATGAAGATGATAAATCATTAGAGTTAGTTAATTACTTACTTATATAATAGTTAGGATAGAAGATAACTAAGTTTCTAACGGTCTAACCTAGCAGTTTGTTGAAGGCATTAATCAACAAGGATATTTGGTACGGATTTTACATTAGGGGTATCCGACTTTTGAAAACTACAAGGGTACCCCGTGAATTTTGCAAAACATCTGGGGTACGTGGTGAAATAACCTTGAAAATAAAAATTAAGCCATATTTAACAAAAACCACCACGAACTATGGCTAGAGTGCACAAAACAGCACCAACTAAGTTGATTCACTATGGCAGCATAATTATGGGTGTGTGTGCATTACACAGCATGAAGTACTTTATTTGGCACCAAACAACACAAGCTTCAGGGTTAGGAGCTACTCAGTAAGGCGTAACTTAAATAAAAAAAATATATATATATGCATGTTGTTTGATGCTCCTGTACCCCAAAATGTGCACTGCCAAAGCAGTTGAGCTTAATGTGAGTCATAGTTCGAGTTGTTTTAGCCAAATTTGCACACAAAAAAATAAAAAACAAATAAAATTGATGGACTTTCTACTAATTACTATAATGGATGATGGGCAAAGAAGGATGGATGTTGAAAAACAATTAATTTCAGACATACCTCCAAAATTTTAGCAACAATCAAGCTGCTTTTAAGACTATCCAGGTATGCCTGTGGATGCACCTGTAAATATATAAAGTCCCTAAATCCATCAGCTACTTGACACACTACACTCAACAACTCATCATTAGAGAAACAAGAATAAAAGCATGCAGAAAACAAAAGAAAGAATAAGTATCTAACTACCACTAAGAGGTCATCCTTTGACGCTTCTTCGGGCTCAACGATACAGCTTTTGTCCAGAACACCTGCTAAGACAAGGAACTGGCATATGCGACCCCACTTTGAAGAATCAAAAGGATGCCTATAGTCAATCAAACAAAATAAAATTACAGAGATTGGCATCCAACTAATATAGGATTGATAATTTAATCAGACGAGATCCCTAAACAATTTCAACCAAAGTATGCCAAGAAAAATCTTCACGGAGATATAAGTATGCATCAACCAAAGTGTTCCGGTGCATATATCATATATACATGACAACAAGCAAATTTATTTTATCATTTTAGGGAAATTCCCAAAAAGCATATAAGCACATACAAAAACAAAATAACCACTAATTGTAGAAAACATAAAGATTGACCGAGAGCAAACTATAATTAGACCAAGGAAATACGAAGAACATCATTATATTCCAAGGGTGCGATATAGATACATAACTACAAACATCCACGATAATTTAACCATATGAAGAACATCATTATAATTGATAGGGTACAAATATGTTGCGGATAAAAAATAACTTTTGGTTGTTTGAAATAAACTTGAGGACAAAATCTAATATCCTAAACTTCATATTTTACCTACAAATTCAAGTGAGCGAAGCTTAACGGTATCACAATCATATTAAAATTTTTTTTAAGGAAAACAAAAACTGAATAAGGATAGATGTACAAGTAAATACTTACAACTTTTCCATTCCGAGGAAGGAGATATTGTAAGCAGGTGAATAAATTAGTGGAACCTGAAAACGAAAAAATAAAAAATAAAATATATATATATATATATATATATATATATATATATATCAAAATAGGAGTTGAAGAATTAATAAATTAAGAGAAAAATAAAAATAAAATAGCTGTTGCTTACTTTGGAAGAGGGGACATCGAAGTAGAGCTTACTAGACAAAATCTGACTTGCAGGTGAAGAGGATGAAGGTGTGGAAGACATTTTTCTTTTTCTTTTTTTTTTTTTTTGACAAAAGATTAGAATTGCAAACAATTGACAGTTAAGAAGAGGAGGAGGGTAACGCAAAACGGTGGTGGAGTTTTGAATAGTTCGGGATCTCTGGTGACGGTTTTGGCCGAAGGATCTGTGGGTTTTGGGCAATTTGGGCGTTAGAATGGTATTCGATAGATTGGTGGAATTGAGGCTATTTGGTGTGACGATGTTGTGGTTAATGTAGTTATGTAGGGGTGGTGCGGTTTTAAAATTGAGGCTATTTGTGACGGTGGAATGAGGTGGTGGCGGTGAAGGGGAGGCTGTATGGTGAACTCCAAAGGAGAAGTGTCCAAATATAAGAAATAAAGGTGTAATTAGTGCAAAAAGAAGGTCCGAAATATTGGTTAACAATGAAAAAGATCGAAAAGGTTCCATCCCACAGTAAATATTATGGAGTAAAATATTGTGGAACCATGACTTATTTTATTAATAAGTTACCTTTTTCGTTTCATTTTATTGGTTAGCCTTAAATTAATTTTCTTTTATAAAAAGATTTCAAATCTAACTAAGATAGTGAAATAGGAGTGGTTATTAACCATTAGCCAAAAAGTAATCTCTATGCATAGTGTTGGGTGCAACTATGAAAATGTGGCTGACCTTATGGATGCCCATGGAAATGGATGGCACGAGGAGGTGGTCCGAGCTAGCTTTATACCGTTTGAAGTTGAAGAAATCTTGAACTCTCCCTAGTATACCTTTGGAAGATGAGCGGATTTGGCACCATTTCAAAAAAGGCGAGTATTTTGTGAAGGCGAGGTATCATTCTATCAACTACTTCTATAGCATAATGAATAAGCAACCTGGCGGTAATGTTGTGTGGCGTGCTTCGTGAACAAGGTGGTTCAAAATAAATGTTGATGGGTTTATTTTTAGTTGACATGGGGCGGATATAGGACTGGTCATTCGTGATTGTGATAGGATAATAAAGAGGGTGGCATGTAAGTAGGATCGTGGGAGACTTCATGTAACGTTGGTGGAAGCAAAGACGATTGTGCTAGGATTGCGTATGACTATTCAATGTTGGATGAAGAAGGTGGTGGTACAATGTGATTGTGTACAAGTCATGAAGTTATTAAATAAGGAGGCGTGTTGTTCTTATTTGGCGACAGTGATTAGAGAAGCTCTTATTCTTGCTAAACAATTTGAGTCTATTTCCTTTAATCATGCAATTAGAGAGTCTAATGTTGCGGCTCACAGTATGGCTCACCTATCTTCTATTGATTACTCTATAGGAGTGTGGGATGGTGGGTATCCAAGTGAGTTAGAGGTTTTAATTGCTTTGGATTTGGTTAATTTAATAAATAATTAGTCGTTGCTCTTTCTCTCTTAAAAAAAATGTCATGGTTACCTTTGGAGTTGCCCTTAGTTTTTTTTTTTTTTTATTCTTTTAACCCGGCCAGGCCGCAAAACATTTCGACTTGATTAGCACGACTACAAGTGTTGTCCCAAAATTCAACTTTTATTAAATATTTGGTTCTCATAGAAAATGTATAAAGTGAAGTTCATGAAAAGACATTTCCCTTGTGTAGATCCTAGTAAATAGTTTGAGTTTGTTTGGCTAGTAAAAAAATACAGGTATAAAATTTTACGAAATTAGAATCACATATGGAGGAGATAAATTAATTCCCACATTATGTATGCAATTGAAATTTCTACATTATAAATTACACGTTTTTTTTATCAACCAAAATAACAATATGGCATCAGTGTATTCCCTATGAATTTTGAATTTCTTAAGGAAATAGCTTTAACCATGAAAGGTCTTAGATTACTAGTAGACCTATCAAACGGGACGATTATGCCATTATAGTTCTTCGATCGGGTCGTTTTAGGATTAAGTTCATGTCGACAGGTTCTACTTAGGATTAGATTGACTCCGTTGGGTTTGTGTCATTTTTTTTCCATAACTCTCATAGGCCAAAATATTCACATAACTTTTTTGTGGTGCTAAAAATATTCACATAACTAGATTACTACTCATTTGATTCACACTTACAACATAGCTATTTGCAAAAGGCCATATTTTTAAAACTCATACCATACATATTTTGGTTTAACTTGAAATGTAAACATATCTTAACTAGTGCATATTTCAATCACTCTAAACCTTCACTAGGAAACTCATTGAAAGATCAAAACAAAATATTCCAATAGCTCTAATTTTTCCACGTATGTCCACCCTAAATTTTCTGTGTTTCTGCATATTTAATTTTGATCAGCGAGTAAGTAATCAGCCAAAAATCCTTAATAATTACGAGATCGACAAAAAAAAAAAGACAATCATACGATTTAACTAATTAAAGTACTTCGTAGTAGTAAAAATAAATTAGATACATTATACTATGTCCAACTTACCCTATCATCAAGCATTGAACCCCAATTTAATCAAGCAAAAACGCAATCATGGTAAAAAATTGAATTTCTAAAGCATGAATCGAATATTTATGAGAAAAGCAACAAGATTATGCCAAAATCTCGGTTTTAAATTTGAGAATAAATTGTAAGTTAGTGGCACGAGCACAGGTCGTGGGTTGTGCCGATTTATTTTATTTTTGTTCACAACACGACTCATAACCCATCCTTCTTTTCTCGTTTCCTGATCGTGCCGGCCTGATCAATTCCCACCTTTATTAGTTGTGTTTTAGTGGTGATGTGATGGTGGAATTCGATGGGTGATGGTCGGTCAAGTTTGATTTCGATTGGTAGTAATGGAGTGGGGATTCGGGTAGCTGGGGTCACTCTACTAAAATTATAAGAAAAAAGTCTAACATAAATAGAGATTTTTTTTAGTTTCGAGAAATTAGGTAATTTTACCAAAATAATAATAATAATAATACTAATAAATTTATTAGGTAGTTATATACTTATGCATGTAACCACAAAGTCATAGGAGTAATATGTGATTCTATTATATAGTGAAAACAAAAAAATGGATTTTATTAGGTAGTTAAAAAAAAAAACTAATTAGTGGGTCAGGCAATGCCTTGAATTATATTGATATGTAACTTTGTTCCTTAATATGGTCAATATGTAAAAAATTAGAGAGTGGGGATACGTTTGCTTGGTTGATTAGAGCTTTCCTCATGATTTCAATATGTCACTTGCTTATATAACTCCTTAAAAACAAAAATTGATGTGAATATCATTTAACATAGATGGTTAAAGCATTGGGAAGAGATACCGATCAATAATACCTTAAATTGATATGTATGTCCACATTGTTGCCTATAATGGCTTCCTTTACACGAATAAAAAGTTTAACAAAAAAAATATATGTATACCCTTATTGGGAATTTCCAATTTCTAAAAGTTGGAAATCAAATTTGTTTCTAATACGGAGTATGTTATTTTGAACATGTGCTAGTTGATCAGTATTGTCATAGAAAACTTTCAAATTTCAATGTCAGCAGCTAGCTTTAGTCCTGAGGTGGTCATAAATTACATGCTCATGCAATTGAGAATTTGATTATTTGGTGATATAGAATTGTAATGCTTGAACCATAATCCAAAGCAAAAAAAGCGTGAGGGGCAATAAAAATTGATTAAAAGTTCATAAGATGATGCTAGTGTATAGAGAGCGACTATGAAGTTACTAATAGTCTGTTTAATTCAGCTTAAAATCAGTTCATTTCAGTTTAGTTCAACTCTTCTTTTATGTTAATTATTATTTTGCTAATTAGTTTGTTCCTAATATTGTTTGTTCATATATATATATATATTATTTTTTTCATAATATTTTTTTCTTCATACTTCGTAATATATTTGTTCATAATATTATCGATGTGTATTAGCTGAGTTAGTGTTATTTTGTACTCGATTTAATTTTGTTCATAATATTGTTATCAGTGTGTTCATAATACATTTATGATACATTAATCATCATTTTTTTGTTTCATGTATATATATACATTTATTAGTTTATAATTTTCACGAAATAAACATTATGAAAAACCATCTAGCAAATGAAACAAAAATATAAGTGAAATATTATTTACAAAAATATTATTATACCACATAAGTTGATTACCATTCAAAAAAATATGAAGATGCATTACGGATTCTTATTTCATAATATATAAACTACCAATGACAAACTTTTTTTATTTTAATAGTTATTAGTGGATCAATATCAAAATTATTACTAGGTCATTATTCCATATTTAAAAATCAGTAATAATCTGTAGTTAAAAATCAATAGTCACAGTCAATCCATAAAAATCATAGTTAAAAATCAATAATCATAATTAAAAATCAATAATCATAATTAAAAATCAATAGTTAAAAATCAATAATCAATAGTTAAAAACGAACAATCCATAATTAAAAACTTTCAGTTTAGTTTAACTGTAATCAGTTCAGTTCTACTCAACTCTAATCAGTTCTGTTCAACTTTTTTCAGCTAAAGTAACACATGCACTAAGAATGTATAGCAGTTCACAAATTTATTGTGTGAATTATATAGCGGAGTATAAGTATATAACTGTTACAAAATTGTCAAATGATGCCACTAATGAGAGAACATGATAAATACAACAATGACTTAATAGAATTGTTGGGGAGCTATGACCTGGTCACAACACGTGACCTCAATAACTACCCCATGTGGCCATAGAGCTCATTAGCTACGAACCTGGTGGACCTGTTATCAGGTAACACCTAATATTCCCGTTGGGAAACAAGACCGAGCTGGGCAGGCCCCACCAGGTCCTTGTAAGGGGATTTCCCCCCTGTTAGTATAAGTCATGACAAGAGAGAGGTAAGCAATTCACATACACTCATACTTTTCTTGCATAATCACTCCCTCTCTCTCTAAACTGACTTGAGCGTTTGAGAGGCGTTCCTCGGAAACACCTCCGAGGCCAGTTACGTGTGTTATTGTGCAGGAAAGTCCTTGGCAAGCAGGTTCATGGGCGGACCTCTATAAGGTACATGGGGGTTCAACTGAACCCCCAAGTTGAAAAAAAACTGAGAAAAAAAATAATAAATAAATTATTGAAAAATTAAATAGAATATATACACTTAGTGGTACATTAGTATTACTTATAAGAGCTTGGGCTAGTGGTAGTTGCACAAACTCCTAGGTGAAAGCTTTTTGTTATTGTATTGGTCCTAGGTTCTAACCTTACTCTATACATAATACCCCTTTTTTATAGTTTAAATTTTTTCCTCCTTTTTTCCCCTTTCACATAGGTTCTTTATTGATCAATTTATTTTTCTCTTTTGACATGGGTCTTTTTCCCCTTCTTTGACATGGGTTTTTTCCTTTTCCACTTCTTTTTCTCCCCTTTGACATAGGTTCTTTATTGATCAATTTACTTTTTCTCTTTTGACATGGGTCTTTTCCCTCTTCTTTGACATGGGTTTTTTCTTGTTCCAAAGATAAGTACAAAGAAATGTCATTTGACATAGGTTCTTTATTGTTTAAATATTTTCTCCCTTCTTTGACACGGGTTTTTTCTTGTTCCAAAGATAAGTAAAAAGAAATGTCATAACTTACTTTTTTTTTGGAAAAATATTGCACCTACCTTATAGCAATATAGTTGTTAGATTTGTCATTTATTTGGTTAAATCTGAATGGCTCGTCAATATTTAGATTTTTTAATGTAAACTCAAGCAATAGTATAGTGAAAATATTTAGCACCCCTCTAAACATTCAATTGTTGTTTTATTTGTTCGACTTTGATAATGATCATCATAACACTTCAACTAGTAACCTTATTATACTGTGACTTTTTGGAGCATTTTTTATCGAACTGTCGAATGTTAAAATTTTGCACCCCCAAGATGAAAATCTTGGATCCGCCACTGCAGGTTCACACAGAGCAGTTCTACCCAAGTTGGTGGTCAACCCCATTGGCATAGTTTCACCCCAAAACAAGAATTAATAGCAAAGGAGAGAAAGAAAAGAGGGATTCATAATCAATAATTTTTTAGTTTTATTTTTCATGTAATAACATTAGGGAGATAAATGTTAGTCTTTGTTTTAATATAGTACTAGTCTTCGGTTTTATAAATATTGCTATGTAAGTATCTACGGGGAGGCTCAATATGACGGATTATCAAATGCACTTGACTTATTAATATACTCCCTTCGTTTTTTTAGTTGCAAAAATTCACTTTTCACACTTGCCAAGGCACAATTTCAACAATTTATAACTTTAATTATATATTTGTATAATTTATAAAAATTATATATTAATAGAGTGCACACTAAGACGAATCAAAAGAGATCTATATTGACTATATTACTCTTTATACATTGAATAAAACTTAAAAGATGAATAGTGCAACTTTAAAAATGTTGCAAAAAAAAATGGAAGTATTATAATACGAGTTGATTTAAGAAACAAAAGAGAGAAGTTAGAACAAGTCTTGTAAAACGAAAACGACAAGGAAGGGGGGTAAGACTGCGTAGTAGAGTTGATTTAACTGTTGGTGGTGTAAAAAGACATTGAGATGAGCTGGCAAGCCAAAAAAAAAATCAAGTGGTGTTGAACGTTCTCGGCCCCCACACCTCAAGTAATCAAGTATCTCTATCTATCCATCTATTCCTTTTTATTGTCTCACAAATCATACTTAAAATGCATCTCAAAACCAACGTGACCAAATATTCCATTTTTTTCATCCTCTCTTTTTCCTGGGATTTTTTTTGCAACACTGCATATAGTAGGAAACTAGGAGGAAGAGGAGGTTAGAGAAGAAGCATTGATATAGTTGAAATCTCTATGAAGTGTTCCATTTTACAATGCCTGCCTCAAAAAATAATTCATCAGTAATGCGTCTAATCACCCTGTTAAATATCTCTCTCTTCAATTATTGTTTTTTTTTTTAAATTTTGATTTTGATTATTGTTTTTTTTTTTTTAATAATAATTTTGTGTTGATATCCGAACAAAATCCGGTCAGTTTTCTAGCTCTTTGACGGTCGGAGAGAGACTGTGTGCTGTGCTGCTGCCGTTCATCGCAATCATAGAAACGCTTAGTTTCGCTGTTGCTCATTGTTTTGAATTAGATCCTCCTCAGAAAAAGAAAGGCCATTATACTTTCTCCGACCTCGCTCGTCTTGCTAATGAATCTCGATGTAATCGCAACGAAAATTTCTCCGTTTGTATGTTGATTTTAATTTTTTCATTTCATTTAATTTTATTTTATTCGATCTATTATCTTTATTTTTATTTCAGAAATTCAATTTACCTTTTCTGTCATTAATTTGCAGTCACTGTTAATGAAGTGGAGGCATTGTATGAGTTGTTCAAAAAATTGAGTAGTTCAATTATTGATGATGGCTTAATTCACAAGGTATTTTTTTCAATTATTACTTCTATTACTGTTATTGATGATGGCTTAGTTCAATTATTACTGTTATTATTATTATTATTATTATTATTATTATTATTATTATTTTATTTTAGTCAACATATGCTGCGTTTGTTGTTCTTATGCACTTCAATGGATCTAGAACAATGCTTTGGAATTGTCAAACTCGTTCGATACGAATGTTTCTGAACTTGTAAGTAAATTGGCGAAACTTAGGCCATGTTCTCCTCGAATTATTTTCAGCAAAAATAAGTTTAATTCAGTAAAAATAAGTTCATATAAAAAAAATAAGTTTCGATCCTTAATAAATTGTTAATGATTTCAGCAAAAATAACTTCCGTTCAACAAAAATAAGTTCAGATAAGTAAAAAAAAGTTCAGTTCAGCAAACATAAGTTCAGATCAGTAAGGACTTAGTCTATCCATCATATTTTAGTAATAACAAAGGGCTCTACAACATTCCTGTTTTAGTAATGTTGCAAATCCATTATTTTTATTACTCCATATTATTTTGAAGGAATTTTTTTTGCTACCCCTCGGTTTCTTTCATTTGCTACATATTGACTTATGACACTGTTAATCTATGTACTTTGACTCACTTTGGTTCTATATACGTAAAGAAAACTATTACTGAACTTCCTTCCCCACTACAATATTTCGGTTTTCCTGTCGATTCTAAGGTCTTTGAGGGTTATTTATGTATACCATTGTTCCATCACTATAGGTGATGTTGTCTAGTGCACACCATTTAGGACTTTAGGGTGTTTGCTGTTGGTGCCTTTTTTTTTTTTTCCCTGTTTTTTTGTAAACCATACTACCTGTGGGCAATTTTCTATATTCTTAGCAGTTCTAAGGATTCATGTAATCCTCAAATATTCTATTGCACTGTATGCTCAGCTTTTAAACTGTTGTCTGGATTCATGCAAGTGGAACCCTTTGAATTCTTGAAATAGAAGCATTATGTGAATGAAGCACTTAATTTTCCTGTCACTTTGCATTATGAAGCTTCCCAAATTAGTAGTGGGTGTGGGTTGAAGCATCCTTGACCTTGATTTTGTAACTTAAAATTATAATGTTAACAAGTTGACCAATGATAGGTAATTAGGGAATCAAGTCCTAATTTGCTAATCTCCCCACAAATCTTGATCCAGAACAAGTGAATTTGTATGTGGTAGTGTTTTACATGGTACACTTTTGAACTAATTCCGATAAGTAAAGTGCCTGTCCATACTTGCTCCACACTGCCACAATTCCACTTACCGAATTGCATTGCGAATTTGGTATCACTATGAAAATATGCATTGCTCCACAATTGCCCGGCTTCTGTTGATAATGATTCAGCAAATTCCATACTTTTATTAGATAAGAAGGGGTGAGAATTCTGTGGTTGAAGTCTTGAAGATAGTTGATGGTCTAATGACACTGCCATGCAAGCCATTAACTTTACTTCCAACAAATGGGAAGCTGTCTACTGTTTTCTATCATTAACTCATGATAAGATCCAATTCTAGAAAACCTAATCGAATTCTAGTAAACCCAAACTCTACTGGATACTAAACTATCTCTTCAGATTAATCCTTGATCTTTCATTTGCTTATGAGGTTTTGCACTTTATGAGTGGTTCAACAGTTTTCGTATGTATTTTGAAAGTTTGATTGCAAAGTTGTAACTTAAATTATGTCTGTTGATTTTGTTAATTGACAAACACTACTTGAGCTAACCTTTTTTTGGTCTGTGTAATGTTCTGAGTTTCTGATTGGATTTTATATGATGGGCAGGAGGAACTTCAACTAGCACTTTTTAGAAGTACATTTGGAAAAAATCTTTTCGTGGATCGGGTAATTGTTTTCTTTCTTGATGTTCATTTTCGTCAATTGAGGTAACCGTGTTATATCATATTAGCTGAAGTTTTTGTTCAGCAATGCNTTTTTTTTTTTTAATAATAATTTTGTGTTGATATCCGAACAAAATCCGGTCAGTTTTCTAGCTCTTTGACGGTCGGAGAGAGACTGTGTGCTGTGCTGCTGCCGTTCATCGCAATCATAGAAACGCTTAGTTTCGCTGTTGCTCATTGTTTTGAATTAGATCCTCCTCAGAAAAAGAAAGGCCATTATACTTTCTCCGACCTCGCTCGTCTTGCTAATGAATCTCGATGTAATCGCAACGAAAATTTCTCCGTTTGTATGTTGATTTTAATTTTTTCATTTCATTTAATTTTATTTTATTCGATCTATTATCTTTATTTTTATTTCAGAAATTCAATTTACCTTTTCTGTCATTAATTTGCAGTCACTGTTAATGAAGTGGAGGCATTGTATGAGTTGTTCAAAAAATTGAGTAGTTCAATTATTGATGATGGCTTAATTCACAAGGTATTTTTTTCAATTATTACTTCTATTACTGTTATTGATGATGGCTTAGTTCAATTATTACTGTTATTATTATTATTATTATTATTATTATTATTATTATTATTTTATTTTAGTCAACATATGCTGCGTTTGTTGTTCTTATGCACTTCAATGGATCTAGAACAATGCTTTGGAATTGTCAAACTCGTTCGATACGAATGTTTCTGAACTTGTAAGTAAATTGGCGAAACTTAGGCCATGTTCTCCTCGAATTATTTTCAGCAAAAATAAGTTTAATTCAGTAAAAATAAGTTCATATAAAAAAAATAAGTTTCGATCCTTAATAAATTGTTAATGATTTCAGCAAAAATAACTTCCGTTCAACAAAAATAAGTTCAGATAAGTAAAAAAAAGTTCAGTTCAGCAAACATAAGTTCAGATCAGTAAGGACTTAGTCTATCCATCATATTTTAGTAATAACAAAGGGCTCTACAACATTCCTGTTTTAGTAATGTTGCAAATCCATTATTTTTATTACTCCATATTATTTTGAAGGAATTTTTTTTGCTACCCCTCGGTTTCTTTCATTTGCTACATATTGACTTATGACACTGTTAATCTATGTACTTTGACTCACTTTGGTTCTATATACGTAAAGAAAACTATTACTGAACTTCCTTCCCCACTACAATATTTCGGTTTTCCTGTCGATTCTAAGGTCTTTGAGGGTTATTTATGTATACCATTGTTCCATCACTATAGGTGATGTTGTCTAGTGCACACCATTTAGGACTTTAGGGTGTTTGCTGTTGGTGCCTTTTTTTTTTTTTCCCTGTTTTTTTGTAAACCATACTACCTGTGGGCAATTTTCTATATTCTTAGCAGTTCTAAGGATTCATGTAATCCTCAAATATTCTATTGCACTGTATGCTCAGCTTTTAAACTGTTGTCTGGATTCATGCAAGTGGAACCCTTTGAATTCTTGAAATAGAAGCATTATGTGAATGAAGCACTTAATTTTCCTGTCACTTTGCATTATGAAGCTTCCCAAATTAGTAGTGGGTGTGGGTTGAAGCATCCTTGACCTTGATTTTGTAACTTAAAATTATAATGTTAACAAGTTGACCAATGATAGGTAATTAGGGAATCAAGTCCTAATTTGCTAATCTCCCCACAAATCTTGATCCAGAACAAGTGAATTTGTATGTGGTAGTGTTTTACATGGTACACTTTTGAACTAATTCCGATAAGTAAAGTGCCTGTCCATACTTGCTCCACACTGCCACAATTCCACTTACCGAATTGCATTGCGAATTTGGTATCACTATGAAAATATGCATTGCTCCACAATTGCCCGGCTTCTGTTGATAATGATTCAGCAAATTCCATACTTTTATTAGATAAGAAGGGGTGAGAATTCTGTGGTTGAAGTCTTGAAGATAGTTGATGGTCTAATGACACTGCCATGCAAGCCATTAACTTTACTTCCAACAAATGGGAAGCTGTCTACTGTTTTCTATCATTAACTCATGATAAGATCCAATTCTAGAAAACCTAATCGAATTCTAGTAAACCCAAACTCTACTGGATACTAAACTATCTCTTCAGATTAATCCTTGATCTTTCATTTGCTTATGAGGTTTTGCACTTTATGAGTGGTTCAACAGTTTTCGTATGTATTTTGAAAGTTTGATTGCAAAGTTGTAACTTAAATTATGTCTGTTGATTTTGTTAATTGACAAACACTACTTGAGCTAACCTTTTTTTGGTCTGTGTAATGTTCTGAGTTTCTGATTGGATTTTATATGATGGGCAGGAGGAACTTCAACTAGCACTTTTTAGAAGTACATTTGGAAAAAATCTTTTCGTGGATCGGGTAATTGTTTTCTTTCTTGATGTTCATTTTCGTCAATTGAGGTAACCGTGTTATATCATATTAGCTGAAGTTTTTGTTCAGCAATGCTTTGAAGTGAGATGAGCTTCTTTGAGTAGTTGTGTCGAAAGAACTTGTGTTCACTTGCTTTTCCTAGTGTACCCCACTACCCATAAGGGCCATAACTTAAGGCCTACTTTAATGTTTTCCAACTTTCCAATTTCCATTAGTCTTGCATCTATAACAGAGTTATGACTGGCCTTTTGGTTTAGGAGTTGCCGTACCAGGTATATACATGTGAAATTGATTTCAAATCTTGCATATGACTCTTCAAATTAGCAGACTTATATATTATATATTATATATGATATTTCCATTAGAAAGTTCTTCCGTTGATCAAAGCCAAGTAGCAGTTTACCTGTGATTCGAAACCAGTCAACACTTGCTGGTGGGCTAGTGGTTTTCTTGTCTTTAGTAATGCTTTTTGATGGATTTTCACTTCCCACTTTCCATTTTAGGATGTAGATGCTCTGTTAGTCAAAACCTTATGATTTGACCCTTTCAAACATTTCAAATATCTTGTGATATGACTGCTGAAATTGGAAAAGAAACATATTCAAGGACTGAAGTAGTGAAGGCTAAACAAACTTAGGATAATCTCCCTGTTCAACTGACATCATGCAGCCTGTAAATCTATATTTACTAGTTTTTGTGGTTGTTGTAGACTTGCAGTTGAGGGTTGGTGTGTGTGGGTGTGTTGGGTACTCAGTTGTATGTTTGTTTGAAGAATGACTCAAGCTGTGGTCGATACATAATCAGCTAATCACCTCATTTGTTTGCAGGTTTTTGATCTTTTCGATGAAAAAAAGAATGGTGTCATTGAATTTGAGGAATTTATTCATGCCTTGAGTGTATTTCATCCCCATGCGCCAATTGAAGATAAGATTAGTTGTAGGTATTTAGCCCATCTAGTTTCAGTTTCAGTAGACGAACTCCTTTTACCCAGTACCTCATATAGTATCTTTTTATTTTTTTCAGTTGCGTTTAGGCTGTATGATTTAAGACAAACTGGGTTTATTGAACGAGAGGAAGTAAGTCATATTCTTAATTCTTGCTCATAATTAACAATTTTAGTTTCAAATGCTGAGTCATTCCTGCTTCCAGGTTAAGCAAATGATAATAGCCATTTTATCAGAATCAGGGTTGGATTTGTCAGATGAGCTTCTGGAGTCTATCATTGACAAGGTGTCCTTTTCTTTTCTAGATCTTTCTTTTAGTGTTTTTTATAGGTTTGTTCTTGAAATACTCACTCCTTCCCAAACTGTTTGCTACATTGCCTTTATGCACACAAACAAAGCCGATTAAAAAGTGAAGAGTTTATTGTTAAGAAATTGGTTTGGGCCCCCACTATCTGTAAAAAAGTTGATAGGAATATATTTCTAGTAAAGAAATATGCAGAAGAAAATGTTCTGAGACAACGGAAAAAAAGAAACTGTAGCAAACATTTTGAGACGAAGAGTATATATATATATAATTTGTAGCGAAATGTTAATCGTTACTGAATTCTGATGGTGCTTTGTGAATCTTTGTTCTTCAGACCTTCGCTGATGCCGATGCTGATGGCGATGGTAAAATCTGCAAAGAAGAGTGGAAGGCCTTTGTTCTTCGTAATCCCAGCCTCCTGAGGAACATGACTCTTCCTTATCTCAGGTATGGCGCTTTGTTTGCAAGTCTTCTTGAAATTGATTTTAATTCTTATTCACTATTGTTTTTTCAGTGAAATCATGTCCTTTGCTTTGTATTTATACCATAAAAAGTTAAATTCCCTATGATAAATGATTTTGGCTACATTATATAATTGTCAGTAAGATATTAGTATCATGCAATATTTATAATTTCTAGACAATGTTTACCATCTATGATGTTTGAATCTAGATAACATAGTCCAATTTATGATGACTTGAGACGTAGGCTTCAATCCCTTATTTCCTGGAAAATAAAATTTGTGATGATCCCACTTGTATTATTCAATGGGTAGAAAATCGTTGTTAGTTTCATTTGAGTGATGCCCTTACTATCTATTGATGAAAGAAGGTTTTTGATGACTTGAGACGTAGGCTTCAATCCCTTATTTCCGGGAAAATAGTTTTGTGGTGATCACTTCTACTGGTCAATGGGTAGAACAATCGGTGTTAGTTGCATTTGTGTGATGCCTTTACCATCTACTAATGAAAGAAGGTTTTTGAATGCTACTTTTGTAGTAACCAAACAGTAAAATGAAAGTGATCTTGTCCGCCCCCCTCCTTCCACGTGATGAAGTTATCATTCTTTTTTGGGTAGTGATCTTGTTCAGACTTGGGACTTTGGGAGGCTAATGTATTCAGTGTGCCACCTCTAATGTACCAGATGCTAAGTTTACCACTTAATTGTAATGATTTTTCAGGGATATAACCACATGTTTTCCAAGTTTTATATTTAACACTGAGGTTGAGGAATAAGGTATGCTTTCCACTGGGTATTCTGGAGAAAAGATAGAGAAAAAAGAAGTGAGAACCGAGCCACTCAAATTTTCGCCTGTGTATGGTGTTTGGGTATTTGGCTGATGCAAGCAGGGTTCTGGTAGTCACCTGACTAAGATTTCTGCTCTTTTGAGAGGCGTGGGAATTGCGAGGTTATAGTGCAATGAGTGGCAACCACACTTGATACCGTTAACTCTTTGATAGGAAACCTGTCTCAGTGTCTTGTTTGTCTTTGCAGGGCTTGAGATGGTTTCCAATGTCAGGGAAAGATTGTTCCATGTGAAATTGATATTTCACTATGATTTGTTGATAGCTTATGTAGCCATGTTATGCGCGTAATGGATATGTGGGTCGCCATAATTTTCATTTTTTCGCTGTGATTAATTGTAACTATTCTTTGAGGGTAAGTTATATAGAATAATGTATTTTCAATGTAAGGATGGAATGCATAGATTTCTCCCTTCCCTATTTGTGCCTTTTTTTGATATGCTTACTAACAAGTCACTCAAATCACCCCTGATAAAATGCTTTGGGAGAAGCCTTCCGAAAACATGTGGTCGTCTCTTTGGGTGTTCTGTAGGTTGTTGGGTGACAATTGAGTCAAGTTTAGCCTTCTGAGTTTATATGTCTAGGGCTAGTGGGTCGATTTGTTATCGGGGATGTTGATTTTGGATTTCGTTTGGTGTAAATCGTGTTTTTTCTTAGTGTTTGGGTGGGTGAGGCAATTAGTTTGTATTAAGGTTGAGTTTGAGTCAGGGTTAGGTTGAAATATTTCTAACTTTCTGTTGGATCAACCTCGGCTTTGTTTGTAGCTTCTACTTTGTATGAAATTAATTTATTATTACTATCACTATTGTACTCCGTATGACTTAGATGTCGACCTAAATCAAGCCCAACGCTTTCTAAATTTTTTGGATGATGGGATGATCAATTAAGTATTGAATTAGGTAGAGTGGGAGACAAGTGAAGTGAAGTGGGCCATTTGCTTGGGGGTGATAATCAAAGGGAAAGGGAGATCGCCACCCTTCCCCAACCTGGCAAACTCTGACCATCTTCTTCAACACCCTAAATCCATCGACCCCAACCTTCGACACCTCCACCTCTTATATCGACACCCACTCTCTGCGACCCTCACCCTCCGCCCCACTACCCCTTTGACCACCCCACTGTTTTTCATTGGTTGCTGCATTTTTTCTTTCAACTGAATTGTTTGTTATTTCTTTTTGGTTATCAAATTGATGTATTTCATTTATTGAATTGTTGATTCATTAGAAAGATTCTTGATATATATATATTTTCGTTGGATTGAATATTTGTTTCATTTATTATTGAATTATAATTTTATTTGTATTGAATTTGTTTGATTGAATTGTTGGGCAATTTATTTTATCAATATCATATCTAATTTAATTATTAGTATTGTTATTATTGATAGTCTATATCAAGTACTTTTGTCATAGATTAATTAACACATTATTATAAAAAAGTCAAAATTGTAAATTCATAGTTGATTCCTTAGTTTGAACCAAACTATCACAAAGGGAATAAGTGAATACTTTATTCCATTTACCCTGCACGAGCCAAACGGCCCTTGAGTATATACATTTGAGTATTATTAAAAACCAAACAGCCCCTAGGTACATTCATTGGATAAAGAAATGAAAAGTAATTGTCCTCTTTAAAACGTTAGTTTTTATTAAGTGAGACAGGAAAATCCAGGATTTGCACACTTGACATGAATAAACATGTGCCGTAAATTATTAGAGGGTCTGCATGCGTATTCCTGCATGCATAATAAGAGGCTGGGTCGGGTGTAATTAGATGCAGTTGCGTGTAATGGCAGACATGGACATCCGTAATCCGTTTAGTAGCTGTTATGTTTCATGGGTATGGCTAGTTAAAGGAAAGGAATCAACCGAAGGTGGGTGTTGCAATGGATCAAGCATCAACATTATTATTGTTGGTCTGTCTGTCTGTCTTTTTTATACATAACTAAATGTAGTTACTTTAACAAAATGTATCATTTCAATTGCATAAAAAAGCAAAGACCGATAGTAAAAACACAACAGCCTTTGTATATAATTAAATAATTTTAGTAGATCTTTTCTTTGATTTTCAGATTCTGCTCATTGCAACCCCAAATAATCACGTACATGATCATGTGTTTGACATAATGGCACATACATAAAACCATACACACACCAATTAGAAATAGGGAAAAAGCCAAAAGCCATATCTTGTTCACAAATCCAAGTTGGGCCACCCTTACCCCCCGTATCTCCTTTGAATAGGAGAATCAAGCATATTACATTACAATACCAAAACTAAAAAAAGAAAAAAAAAGAAAAAAAAAACCAAAATCACAATATATTTGGTTGTTAGACTTGATGATATTCAGTATCATCTTTCGCTTTCCCCTTTCAATGGAGAAGAAGTTGGGATATGTTTATCCTAATTTTGTCTAGCTAAGACGACTTATACTATCTTAAAAAGCACCTAAATGAAACCTAATCCAACCCAACTAAATGACAGGCTGGTAAGGTAGCAATCCATTTCCACACTAGTCTCTCTTTACATCTTCCTAGTATGAAAAGTAAATGTTTTTTTTTTTTTTTTTCGAAATGCCTACTAAAACTAAGATCAAACTTTGAAAACAGAAATGGATTTTATAGCAGTGGAGTACTACTAAACTACCGAATTAAGTCAATACTGACTACACAAGCCTTTGGTACTTCCTAGGGGAAGGAGAAGGAGACGGAGAAGGGGAAGGGGAAGAAGAATTAGAATTATTGTTGTTAATGTTGACACTGACAGGTGGAATTTCAATGCTGTTGAGCTGTGGTGGTGGGTGTTGCCATTGTGGAAGTGGACCAGCTAATAATAGTGTCTGGAGAAGTGGACCCGCCTCCATGACTGCTTTCAAGAGCTGCCCTTTCTGAGGCAATGGACGGTGACTTGCCAATATTTGTAAGGCAGGGGAGTCAGAATCGCCTTGTTGACAAGGAGGGGAAGAAGAGATTATGCTGCTATCCTCACATTCTGATAATATTGGTGTCGAGGAAAGACAGTTTATGTTAGTTGTAGGAAAATAGACGGCTTTAGTTGTTGTTACTGATTTTCGGGTACCTTCCAGTTCCTTTTCTTTGCGGTTTTCAAGCATTAGCTTCTGAAATTTAGATTGAGCTTCATCCCTTTCCTTGATAGTCATCACCAACAGATCCTTCAAGTGGATCAATTCCTCTTCCTTTTTCATGATTTCGTCTTGAGCAGCTACAACTGTGGCTTCCAGCTCCATTCTTGAGTGGACTATGTACTGTCGCATTTCACTAATCATTCCCATTCCCAATCCCAATTCCTGCCAGTAATTCAACTAAATTAACTTTCTATTAAAACTAGGCAAAAGCAAGAAACCAAAAATTAATTAAAACTACAATAATATAATGTACTTGGTACAGTTGTCGGTATAACAGTTACCTCATCTTCGTTGTAATAAATCCAACCGAAAGGGCTGCATTGCTCCATTATCCTTCCTATTTACAGTATGGCTTAAAATCGCTCAAGTAAAGTGAAGTGAAGTGAAGTTATTTATCTCTAGTCTCTACCTTTTGTTGTGGAGGAGATTGTAGAATGTAGAATGACCCATATGCCTAATGTTTTGGGCTGTTTTATCTCCTTTTATGGATAGTCATAGAGTAATAGCCCCCACTATTTGCTTTTCTTTCTCTTTATTTTATTTCCTTTTTCTTTTTGGCAGATTGCTTTTTTGGATTCATGGGACATATATTTGGATAAAGACACCAAAAGCTTAAAGCATGCATAAACACAAATGCGCCTTTTCTATTTGCTCTAGCCTTTTTTTTTTTGGTTCCCCTTCTGTCTCAATTTTACGCCGTATTATATTATGGCATTTTTCTTCCTAGTAACGATTATGCCCAAAGCCCCTCAAAAGCACATACAATACTACAACATAAGGCTCAGTACAACATAAGGCTCATACAAAGTCCCTGTTTAGCAAAAAGAGGTTACCTCTCCATAATCTCTTTCTTTACCTTATTAGTCCACATTACTTTCAATTAACTTTACCACATTTCTTCTCATTTCACAATTTCATACCTATATTCATCAATCTTTCCATTTAGGAGAATGCTAAATCTCGCTAAAAAAATCCTTAAATCGCCCATTCGCCCAATTTATATAATAGTTTTCCAAAACTATCCTCCTCACTCCTTCCTTCCTTTACTCTTTTCTTTTGTTTCTCTCTCTAAACCCAACATCACAACTCTCACCAAAATTCCACCAAACAACTCATAATGGCTGAAAAATCACTGCCTAGGAAACGTACGAAGCTGTCCAAATTCTCCAAATTCCTCAAAGAAAATCACTGTCGAGGAAACGTACGAAGCTGTCCAAATTCCTCAAAGAAACGGTTGATGCGGCAATAGCACATGTACGGTGGAGTGAGACTTGCATTTTTGACTTCTAGATGGAAGGAAGTATAGTGAGTGATGTATACGGGTAAGATTATGTAGTAGTGAAGGAAAAAGAAAGGCGTAGGTGGTAGAGCATACTTTATGTAGCAAATACGGATTATAATATGATCACCTCTCACTGTTTCGACCATATCTCACAAAGTATAACTCCAATTAAAATAATTCCAGTTGCATTGGAAATTATACTCATATAGATTTCCAACGGTAGGTCGTATGCCTCGTAGAACGTTCTGATGAAAAATTTATGGCCATTTGAAAAAGATCTTGTGAAAACGGATTGTAATATGATCACCTCTTAGTATTTTGATCATATCTCTTAAAGTATAACTCGGATTAACATGATTCCAGTTGCATTGAAAAGTGACTCAAAGAGCTTTTCAACGATAGATTGTACGCCTTGTAGAACGTTATTAAGAAAAAGTTATGGCCGTTTAAAAAAGACCCTGTGAAACTACCGTGGACCAAATGAAACTTGCGCTTGAATCAGGCACTCAGATTGACTAAGACCTGCGTCTGGTTTAGGCTGCGTCTGATTGTCACATACAAAGTAAAAACTTACCGGCTGATCTGCAGTTGACATCTTCCTTTGAGCTGCTTCGGCGGTGGCCGACGACCTCCGAGTTGTGCACCAAGACAACGAGTGAGGAGTAAGTATGGTGGTGGAGCCGGTGAGGAGGAAGTATGATAGTGGAGGTTGTGTTGGGATTTTTAGAGAGAGAAAATGAGGTTGGAGAAGAAAAGGGTAAATTTGGAAAAAATGGGACAATTATGGGTGATTGTAAGGATTTATGGACGACGTTTAGTGTTTCAGTTCCATTTACCTTCTTATCCATACCCCACTAGTGGTCAACGAGCCATGGTGTGCAACTTTTTAGGTTGGGTTTGCTTGAGTTGAACAATAGTTGATAGGTTTCTACTTTCTAGAGAGAAAACACGTACACTAAAGCTAATCAAAGGTGGCTCGGTTCGCTAGCATGACCTGGCCCATCCCGATATTGCGGGTTTTGTGCAAGACCATTTCGGCCTGATTTCCAATTTTTTCTAAATTTTCGTGGACTTTGGTTTCTTTAATTTAATCATTTTAATTTTAGGACTGGCCCGAAAAAAGCCCAAAAAACTCGCCAAATCCGCTCACATAATCCGGGTTTTAATCAAGAAGTTAGGGCCTGAACCTAGGCCTGAGCCCAATGGACCATTGGGCTCCATTTTATGTATGACTTGGCCCAGCCCAGCCCAAATCACCTCTAACGTAAACATTACGCACGGACTTAATTTATCTTCTGTCCACTTTTGATTAAAACTCGATGCACGAATTGCTCTTTGAAGGTATTCACACTAAGCAATAAGATTATGTTCCAAAATATAATTATATCCATTTCGTTCCACTAAATATACAGGTTTACGACCAAAATTGAAATAATGACTCAATTCCAAAATAGAACTATGGCATACATGATATATCGCCTCAAGATAAAAATAATATTTTAATAATAACAGCAACATGAAAAAAAAAACTACTCCATATGCATAATACAAGCAATTTAAAGTACTAAATCCAAGTATACTTGTATCGGGCATATCCAAATTTAATCATATTACATGATCAGCGAGATGCCACAATGAATGACAAGCAATCAGCCTTGTTATATTACAGCATGGTTTGATGGAATGTGTGGGTTTTAGTTCCATGGACTTGGATGTCTAGCTTCTCTGAAAACTGAAGTACCACCAGAAGCAGCTGGAGAAGGTGAAGATGCAAAATAGTTTGTCCCAGATATAGACACAGTTGGCAAATTTGAAGGGTGACACTGGTTACCTGAAGGAGCAAAACGCGAAGGGCTTCCAGCCACTACCAATGCTCGAGAAGAATGAGAAGCCTGCAAAGCAAAATACTCAGCTCGTAGAATTTTATTTCAGCAAGGTTATAAATGAATACTCACAAACATGACAAAAGATTTTAAAAGTTGAAACCCACTCCACATATAAATTATATTCCTCCCCTTTTCCACCAAAAAAATAAAATAAATTATAAATCCGAGAAATCGGAAATTTCAGTAACAAGAGGAATAAATTTGGGCAAATTACATGATCGAGTGCTTAATGATGTAAGCATTCCAAATGACAAACAATTAAGAGTTGAAGCCCAATCTTTTATCGCTAATTTGCTATCCAGAAAAATGCAGACAGATATGGTACCTCTGCACTAACAACATAGACCGCAGAAGCACAAAAGCCATAGCATTCTTTGAACTAATTGTTAATCTTTACTTTCAAAACTTTCATCAACTTCATACTTAAAAACTAACACGATGAATACTCATTCCATTGGCATCTCCTTAGCATTATTTACTCAATTTTAATCCCCATTTTACCTTTATAAAACCAAAATCAGTCCAGCAATCCATCCCCTCCAAACTTTAACATCACTATGACCCATGATTGTCTCTGCTGTAATCGGCTTTTCACAACCAAAATATGCGACACAAAAAAAAATAATAATAAAGGACTAAAGCAACCATCATATACAGAGACCCAGGGGATAAAAAAAAATAGTGACTATTAAAATGAATATTAATTGCATAAGTATTCAAAATACTACGTATATCTTTTCAGTTTGACACATACAATTACCTTGAGGCTCCGTTTGTTTTGGATGGAAACAATTTTTAGGAAAATAATATTTCCATCATTTTCCTATTTTCCTTTGCTTGTTTTGGTAAGGTGGAAATCAATTTTCTCTAAGATAGAAAACTACCCAATAAAAAAGAAAATCCATTTTCCTTTTGTAGCAAAGTATGCCACATTTTCCTTCCTATTCTCTATTCTTCTATTCCTCTCCTTACCTCTTTCTCCCCCTTTTCCTTCCAATATTCTTTTTCTCTATGACTTTTCCTCCATATAAAACTACTTTTTACAGTTTTGTTTTCTTAGAACTTCATGACAAACAGAGCCTAAGTGAACAAGAGACAAAGTATGTGTTCTCAAAGACAGGGCATTTTGAACTAGAAATCTAATACTAGCAATACTATGACCAACAAACAGATGTTAAACTTTAGATCCATCAACCAAGGTGAAGCAGTAACATATTATTAGCACAAACGACTTGAAACATAACATTACAGCATCTAAATAAAACCCATAGAAGGTTAAGTGTAAAGAAGATTTACCATGTTGTGCTGAAAATATGGTTGCCTTCTGAGAGCAGACTCAGCTGAAGGAGATGTACTGCTCATGCGGAGTAAAGGTCTGCATTGTGGGTTATTATTCATGGCATCATCTCCTTCTGCTCCTTCCATATCTACAGTAAGATTTAGTTCTGACCCTGTTCTAGGAGTAGCATGTCGTGTCATTGAGCCAGAGTCATTTGAAGCATCAACTTGAAGGGGAAGAGGAGGTCGACTTGCTTGCATACTACTTCGTCTCTTAAGTTCTTCTTCTGCATTCAAAATCTTTGAACAAGTAAACAAAATTAAAATAAAATAAAGGATAAACTAACGCTTTGATTGATTGATTAATTGAACAGATTTAGATCAATTTTACAAGTGGAAATTCATAGTGGGAAATGGTTAAAGATAAGCTTTATAGACAAATTAGTGGATAAAATCCATTAAAAGATAGTGCTATCAACATAAAATTACAAAGTGTTATAGGGATGAGGCATGTACCTGCTTAAGTGCCTGTACTAAATTGTGTTTCTTTTCATTTAAGATATGCAGCTTTTCCTCGACCTCTCTTTTCCGTATCTCTTTTTCATCAACTTTGTCATTGCCCTGTGCAAAATGATAAACAGATGGAAATGCTTGTAACTATAAACTAAAACTACAAGGAGAAAGAAACTTAATCTGCAAACTAAGCTTGGCAAGCCTGGTGTAGTGGTGTATACAAAACAAAACAAAAAAAAAAAAAAAAAAAAAAGAAATTGCTGCAATACTTAAATTGTACCAATATATCTAATCATCCAAAATCAAATACTCGTATATATCAATTCAATTGACACTACTTTGGAAGAAAAAATATCAGTAATTATATCATTCAATCGACTTCTTCCAGTAATTACATCATCCAATTGACACCAACAGGAGAAGAAGAAGGAAATCAGACCTCTACAGTAGGAGCAGCCTCCTTCGCCTTGTCCATGTTGTCAATCTCTTTCTGTTGTGGAAGCGTCTTATCATCCTCATCAGCCAACGGCGGGAGTTGATCCAATTGTGCAGAATCATCCAATTTAATGTCAACATCAATAGAGGGTTGTGGACAAAAATTAGGGTTTTTATCAGGAGAAGGAGAAGGAGATTGAGATTTAATAGAATTAATAACATCGACAACGGTAGGAGAGGAAGAAGGGAGGAGAGAGAGCGCCTTTGAGCGACGACAAAGAAGAGAACGGAAATCCTTGATAGAGATAGAAGGCGTAGGCATTAGCCATCTTCTCCCAACGTCGGCTGGTATCCTATGGAGGTTTCCTCTGTACAGTGATATCGCCACCATCTTGCTCCAGACTATAGAATTGTATCTTTCATATTCTCATTAGATTAGATTTGGTTCATTGAGAGTAAAACCTTAATTTCTGCTTTTAAGCTTCCGGTTGTCAATATCAACAAAATTCACGGTAACTATTAAAATTTACCAACAATTCACTGCAGTTATATGACCTTTTAGCCATTGACCACAAATTATCCACTTTTTAAAATTTTCACCTAATCAAAATTGTACCAGTATTTCATAACTTTTAAATGAAAAATACAATTGCATCTTGGTACTAGGGGTGTGTACAAAAATTTGACCCGAAATACCCGGCCCGTTACATGCACTATCCGCTTCTTAAAATTGGGTATTTTTTGAGCAAAAATAGACTTTGCGAACCGGGTATCCGGTTTGCGGGTACCCGATAAATTTTGGGTCGAATACAGGCACCTAATTTTGGTATGCCGGGTACCCGGTACCCGCTTCATTTTTTTACTTTTTATGTTTTTCAATTTTTTTTTCTTTTTAGTTTTGAATTGGACTTTTTTTTACCACAACTCCAAAATCTACTATATTTCTTTCTCATTGTTATACTCTAACTAGCCACTACATCTTTCCTTTTTCTTATTTTTATAATGTTTTCTTTGTTTGTGATTCTTTTCGGTGTTGCTTTGTTTTTTATGATTTGTTTATTAGTTATTTTTAGCTTTTCATATTTTATTTATTTATTTTTGTTCAGCTACATCCATTACATTGGTTTAGAGGTTAATGCGATTATGCTAATCACAATATTAATTTTTTCGTTTAATTATAAAGTATACAATTATGCTTCATTTATATCTTAAGTGAAAAAAAAATGAAGTTGCGGGTACCCGCTTACCAGACCCGGTCATTTCGGATACTCGATATGCGGTACCCGAAATTTCCGGTTAGGGCTTGGGTAATAAAATATACTACCCGGAAGGTCGGGTACACGCACTTTCGGGTACCCGAATATGCGGGTACCCGCTAATGCACACCCCTACTTAATGCCCTTTTCATCTTAAAATCAGTTCAGTTCAATTCAGTATTCAATTCTTTCAGTGATTTAGATTCCTATAAACTTAGAATATTCATATCTAAAATTTGAAGTTCTTAATTCAAACAAAAAACCCGACTTTGCGGCCTGTTTTTCAAAGCATTTTAATGATTTTGCACTTTTATTTTCACGTAATTTTCTTGTCTTTCTATGACCTATAAGGCTATAACCTTGTGAACTCAAAATATCAAAATTTTAAATTCTGATTTTTCTCTGAATTTCAAACTTAAAATGTAAATCCCAAATTTGCGGCTCTGTTTTATAGCATTTTAATGATTTTTCAATTAGCTTTTCATGAAAGTTTCCTTTTTTTTTTTCTTTCTATGATCTAAATCCGTGTGAACTCAAAATATCAAAATTTAAAAATTGTATATGCCTCAAGCTTTACGCATCAAGCCTAAAACTCGATTTCATGGACCGTTCTTATACCATTTCAATTATTTTGCACTTTTATTTTCACAAAAAATTATCTTTTTCCGTAATCTAGAACCATGTGAACTCACAATATTAAAATTCAAAAGTACGATATTTCCCCAAAATTTAAGGTTCAAATGTAAAAAAAGATTTCACAACTCTGTTTTTCATAACATCTTAATAATTTTACACTTCTTTTTTCACATAAGTTTTCTCTTTTCCCATGATTTAGATCCATATGAACTAAGAATATCAAAATTAAAAAGTAAGATATTTATGTTTAAGCCTCAAACCTAACACTCAACTTCAAGTACCAATCTTTTCATAACATTTTAATAATTTTTAAATTATATTCTCATGAAACTTTCCTATATTTTCATAACATAACTTCAAGCCTAATGAAGTCATAATGCCAAAATTCAAAAGTTGGATATTACTTTATTTTGGTGAAATGTCAGTTTTATTAATACTAAAAAGTGTAGTTGCAACCTAAGACCCCCCATGGGAATTAAACAGTCTGAGGGTCATAATCAGAAAAACTATACATCATAAGCATCCATACATCACAATCTATACAAAACACCACAAACTATACAAAACACCACAAAAGTGAACATTTATACAACTATCCTTCCTAATTCCTCTATCCATGCTTTGTCATTCCTCCTCCATGTTGTTGTATCCACACCTTGCAATCTGCCCATTATCTCCTTTTGAATTCTATTGCTAACCATCTCAACTAATTCCCTTGTGCCTTTCCAGAACACTAGATTCCTGGTTTTCTAGGTGTTATATATAAACCAAGCTAGCAAGAATGCAGTGGCCAATTCTTTTCTGGATGTGATTGCTCAACTTGTCCTCCCAGGTTGTCCATACTATTCCAATGTTTAGGTTACTAGTATCAACAATTCTCAACCATTGGCAGGTTGCTTTGTAAATCTTTATGTTGTAGCTGTAGTTGAAAAACAGATGATCAACACTCTCATCATCATTATCACATAGCTCACAAGTTGCATTTTCACAGATGCTACATTTGCACAATCTCAAAAGAGACTAACCACACAATTAAAGAATGTTTGGGGATGTTATACTTGTCCCAAACCCAGCCAGCTTGTTGTTTCATTTTGCTGCACCAGTCACTTAGAACAACCAGCAATGGTATATTTTTCACTAACTTCGTACTAATTATTATGTACAAACCCCCCTCTTAGGGTATCCTTCACTCTGCAGAAAATTTTCCACCCCCAACTAGCATTTTTAGGAGCTTTATATCCCAAAATTTAAAACACTAAATAAATAAAGTTGAAATCCGACTTTTAAGACCCATTTTTCTTGGGATTTTAATCATTTATAAATTCTGTTTTCACGAAAATTTCCTATATTTTCATCATCTAAAGCCCAATGAAGTCAGAATATCAAAATTCAAAAGATGGATATTACCAAAAAAATTTAAGCCACGAATAAAATAAAGCAAAAACTAGACTTTTAAAACTCGTTTTTCATAGATTTTAATGATTTTTTACTTCTGTTTTCACGAAAATTTTTCCTTTTTCCATGAACTAGAGCCCAGTGAAATCGTATAAACAAAATTCAAAAGTTGAAAATTATCCAAAATTTCAGCCATAAATTAAAGAAAGCTGAAACCGGACATCAAAGGCTCGTTTTTTTTTATAGAATTTATTTAACTTCTGTTTTAACGAAAGTTTCCTATAATTCCATGATCTAGAGCCCAATAGAGTCAAAATAACAAAATTCGATCAATACCTAAAAATTACCAAACATTTGACCAGCAAATTAACAAAAGCTTAAACCCGACTTTAAAGGCCCGTTTTTCATAGAATTCTTATGATTTTTAACTTCCATTTTCACGAAAGTTTCATCGTTTACCATGATCTACAACTCAGTAAAGTCGGAATAATGAAATTCAAAACCATGATCTACAACACAGCAACATATTGTTTCACCAAAATCTGTTTCGAAGGAAGTGGAGGTTACTAATGAGGAATTGATGAGTGAGGAAGAAGCTGGGCAACAATGGTTGGATGATTCTTGCTCCCATGGCAATGTTGCTCGTAGAGATGGGGTGGAGGTGGTTAATGGTGTTGAGATGGTTGATTTGCAGGTTCAAGTTACGAAGAGGAGGAACGGTGGAAGAGTAACTGTTTCTTCGTCTTCGACGCCATTGATTTCTGGTGGGGGGCAAGGTATGGTAGTGACACCTGTACAACATCAGGCTAGTTCTACTAATGGTGGGCAGTTGGCGAGACCTGTGAGCACTGTTCCATCGGAATCTAATCAGAATGGTGTTGGGTATGGCGAAGATGGTGGTAGGGATGATGGTGTGCAACATACTTGGTCGAGTACTCTGTTTGAAGGGATGAGGGATGAGGGTCTTGATTTGCAAGGTAATGTTTCTGGATCCAATTCTCCTGTTAAGATTACTATGGATGACATTAAATTGGAAATGGATTACTGGGATTCTGCTGTTGTATGTTATATTATGGGGGGTAAACCTCCATATAATGTACTGAATGGGTTTGTGAGGAGAGTATTGGGTAAGTTTGGCATTGATAAGGTTGCTCGAATGAATAATGGTGTGTTTTTGGTGAGGTTTAAAGACTGTGATGGTAGAGATAAGGCCTTAGGGGTAGGACCTATTATGTTTGATAATAAGCCTATGGTTATGAAGAGATGGATGCATGATATTGCTTTGATTCCAGAGAAAATTTGTAAGGTGCCTGTTTGGATTAGATTTCCCCAACTAGATTTGAGGTATTAGGGGAGGGTGGTATCGATGAAGATTGCTGGATTGGTTGGGAGGCCTCTTAAAACTGACAGGGCCACTGCCAATAAAGATATTTTGGAGTATGCTAGAGTGATGGTGGAGCTGGAGATGAATTAAGAGTTGGTCCAGGAGGTTTCTTTTGAAGATGAATTTGGGGATAAGGTTGTGCAGGCTGTTCATTATGAATGGGTACCAGCTTCTAGTATGAAGTGTAAGGGGTGGGGTCACAAAGCAGAGGAGTGTGTTCAAGTGAAGAGAGGGGATAATAGGCAGTAGCAACAACAGAAGGTGTGGGTTCCTAAAAAGGGTTACTGTTGCTGAGACTGTTGCTGATGAGGTTATTTCTGCTGTGCCTGAAACCACTTTAGTTGTGGATGGTAGGCTTAGTTTGGTGCCTATGCAGGTGGTAGGGAGGATTATTGAGCAAAGGACTGAAGAAGGAGATTTGCAAGGTATAAATCAGGTTGTGGGGGATCATTAAAGGGTTCCCAATGGATAGGATTGGTTTTGGAATGACATCGGTTTAAACATTTCTCAAAAGCAAATAGATGTTAAGAGCTTTCTTATTCATCATAATATGGGACTGTTTGGACCCCTGCAAACCAAGGTGAAGCCTGTTAATTTTGACAGGGTTTCATCTGTTTTTGGGGAGGAATGGAGTTGGTGTACAAATTATAGTCATGATAGTAGTGGCAGGATTTTGGTGCTGTGGAGGCCTGCACCTTTTTATGTGGATATTGGGAAGATAGGGAATCAGTGGGTTCATCTCATTGTGACTCATAAGGCTACAGGCACTATGTTTTCTTACACTGTTGTGTATGGTTTTAATTGTGGTATTGGTAGGACTGAGCTTTGGCATGCTTTGGTAGACATTAGTGGGCAGATTCAGGGGGCTTGGTATGTGGAGGGTGATTTTAATTCTGTTCTGAATCTGAATGAAAGAATTGGTTCTTCAGCAACTTTAGCTGAAGTTGGTCCTTTTAGAGATTGCTTGGTTGATTGTGGATTATCCGAGCATGCTGCTACATGGAGTTTCTTTACTTGGTCCAATAAACAGGATGCTGAGAGAAAGGTGTATTCTAAAATAGATAGAGTGGTTTCAAATGATAAGTGTAAGGATGTTTTCTCATATTCTGTTGTGACTATTTTGCCTGAAGGTTTGATGGATCACTGCCCTCATATTTTTCAATTGTTTGTGGAAGTGGCTAAAGGGAGGAAGCCTTTTCAACTTTTTAATATGTGGACAATTGCCCCTAATTTTCTGGATGTTGTGAAGGAGGGATGGCAGATTCATGTTGTTGGTGCTCCCATGTATTGCTTAGTATCATGGGTGCTTAACGAGTTGAGTAGCTCGCAAGCAGCTCGAGTTCGACTCGATCAAAACTCGACTCGAGTTGGCTCGAGCTCGCTCGAAACCCGATAAAATACTATTATTTTATAATTTTGCTAATGTTACCTTAACAAAAGAGCATGATTGACAATTATTTTCAATTAATTTGTCTTTGAAATTGATAATTACATAAAAATTGATAAAAATAAAATGTTCAATGATAAAAAGAATAAAATTTGTGAAGAAAAGAAAATATAATCCATTATAAATTAGAAGCTGAGATAGACCAGTATTTTTAACGAGCTGTTCGTGAGCAACTCGACTCGACTCAAAACTTAACAAACACGAGTTGAGCAATCCCTAGCTCGTGATCGACTTGCTCGATAAGCACCCCTACTTAGTATATAAGCTGTTCGTGGACTTCCATGGAAGTTGGCCAGCAATCTCAGACTCCCCATTCCCCTCTCCTTCTCCAACCACATTCCTTCTCAAGGATCCTCTGTTTTGCGAAGTCAATGGAACAATACCTCCATTATCGTCACTTGCAACATCAACTTGAGCCCCACTCCTAAGAAGCCTCCTACAAACCTGAGACTGAGGATGGAGGGCAACTCTACCCATCTCAGAGTCTTGAGGAGTCACTCTTGTTGAAGTAGTAGAGTGAGATATAGCTGGACTAATCATCTGAGATCCCCGTTTCCTTCTTGTCACAGTGACCCATTCCTGAACTTGAAGATTTACCCCTTTGTCCTCATTTTCCTCTGTCGCGACATCCACTGTCGCCGGACCACCAGAATCAGACTCCTCAGACCAAACTTGAGTTGGTTCCTCGCACTCGCTTACACCGTCTTCCACAAAGTCCTTCTCCTTTTGCTTCTCACCATCCCTACGTCTCAGATTGACGTTAGCATTTTTCTTCTTTTTTTTTTTTAGACCCAGATTTTCGTGTTTTTTTTTTTTACCTTTTTTCTCCATGGCTAATCCCTAGATAAGCTCTGAAATCCACGCAATTTTTAGATCCCCAAAATGATCCTAGAGAGAGAAACATTTTCGGGCAATTTTGGAATTTTTAAACTTTTGAATTTTGTTATTCCGACTTAAAAGGCCTCTAAATCATGGAAAAAGAGGAAACTTTTGTGAAAACAGAAGTTAAAAATCATTAAAATGCTATGAAAAATGGGTCTTGAAAGTCGGGTTGAAGCAATTCTTTATTTAAAATGGACAATTTTTGAATTTTCAAACTTACAAATTTTGTTATTTCTACTTCACAGGGCTCTAGATCATGGTAAAAGAGGAAACTTTTGTGAAAACAAAAGTTAAAAATCATTAAAATGCTTTGAAATACAGACCTTGAAAGTCGGGCTTAAGTTGTTCATTAATTCAAATTGGCAATGTTGGAATTTTTAAACATTTGAATTTTGTTATTCCGACTTCACAGGCCTCTAAATCATACAAAAAGAGGAAACTTTTGTGAAAACAGAAGTTAAAAATCATTAAAATGCTATGAAAAATGGGTCTTGAATGTCGGGTTGAAGCAGTTCTTTAATTAACATGGGCAATTTTGGAATTTTTAAACTTTTGAATTTTGTTATTCCAACTTCACAGGCTTATAAATCAAGGAAAAATAAGAAACTTTTGTGAAAACAGAAGTTAAAAATCATTAAAATGCTGTAAAAAAACGGATCTTGAAAGTCGGGTTTAAACTATTCTTTAAATAAAATGGGCAATTTTTGAATTTTCAAACTTACAAATATTGTTATTTCTACTTCACAGGTCTCTAGATCATGGTAAAAGAGGAAGCTTTTGTGAAAACAGAAGTTTAAAATCATTAAAATGCTATGAAAAATGGGTCTAGAAAGTCGGGTTGAAAAGTTCTTTAACTAAAATGGGCAATTTTGGAATTTTCAAACTTTCAAATTTTGTTCTTTCGACTTCACAGGGCTCTAGATCATGGTAAAAGATGAAACTTTCGTGAAAACAGAAGTTAAAAATCATTAAAATGCTATGAAAAACAGACCTTGAAAGTCGCGTTTTAGCTGTTCATTAATTCAAATTGGCTATTTTGGAATTTTTAAACTTTTGAATTTTGTTATTCCGACTTCACAGGCCTCTAAATCATGGAAAAAGAGAAAACTTTTGTGAAAACAGAAGTTAAAAATCATTAAAATGCTATGAAAAATGGGTCTTGAAAGTCGGGTTGAAGCAATTCTTTAATTAAAATGGGCAATTTTGGAATTTTCAAACTTTCAAATTTTGTTATTTCGACTTCACAGGGCTCTAAATCATGGTAAAAGAGGAAACTTTCGTGAAAACAGAAGTTAAAAATCATTAAAATGCTATGAAAAACAGACCTTGAAAGTCGCGTTTTAGCTGTTCATTAATTCAAATTGGCTATTTTGGAATTTTTAAACTTTTGAATTTTGTTATTCCGACTTCACAGGCTTCTAAATCATGGAAAAAGAGGAAACTTATGTGAAAACAGAAGTAAAAAATCATTAAAATGCTATGAAAAACTGACCTTGAAAGTCGGGTTTTAACTGTTCATTAATTGAAATTGGCAATTTTGGAATTTTAACCTTTTGAATTTTGTTATTCCGACTTCACAGGCTTCTAAATCAAGTTAAAGGAGGAAACTTTTGTGAAAACAGAAGTTAAAAATTATTAAAATGCTATAAAAAAAAACGGATTAAGAAAGTCGGGTTGGAGCAATTCTTTAATTAAAATGGGCATTTTTGGAATTTTCAAACTTTCAAATTTTGTTATTTCGACTTCACAGGGCTCTAAATCATGGTAAAAGAGGAAACTTTCGTGAAAACAGAAGTTAAAAATCATTAAAATGCTATGAAAAACAGACCTAGAAATTCGCGTTTTAGCTGTTTATTAATTCAAATTGCCTGTTTTGGAATTTTTAAACTTTTGAATTTTGTTATTCTGAATTCACAGTCCTGTAAATCATGGAAAAAGAGGAAACTTTTGTGAAAACAGAAGTTAAAAATCATTAAAATGCTAAGAAAAATGGGTCTTGAAAGTCGGGTTGAAGCAATTCTTTAATTAAAATGGGCAATTTTGGAATTTTCAAACTTTCAAATTTTGTTATTTCGACTTCACAGCGCTCTAGATCATGGTAAAAGATGAAACTTTCGTGAAAACAGAAGTTAAAAATAATTGAAATGTTATGAAAAACTGACCTTGAAAGTCGGGCTTAAGCTGTTCAATAATTCATATTGGCAATTTTGGAATTTTTAAACTTTTTAATTTGGTTATTCCGATTTCACTGGCCTCTAAATCATGGAAAAAGAGAAAACTTTTGTGAAAACAGAAGTTAAAAATCATTAAAATGCTATGAAAAATGGGTCTTGAAAGTCGGGTTGAAGCAATTCTTTAATTAAAATGGGCAATTTTGGAATTTTCAAACTTTCAAATTTTGTTATTTCGACTTCACAGCGCTCTAGATCATGGTAAAAGAGGAAACTTTCGTGAAAACAGAAGTTAAAAATAATTGAAATGTTATGAAAAACTGACCTTGAAATTCGGGCTGAAGCTGTTCATTAATTCAAATTGAATATTTTTGAATTTTAAACTTTTTAATTTGGTTATTCCGACTTCACTGGCCTCTGAGTCAAGGACAAAGAGAAAACTTTTGTGAAGACAGAAGTTAAAAATCATTAAAATGCTAAGAAAAATGGGTCTTGAAAGTCGGGTTGAAGCAGTTCTTTAATTAAAATTGGCAATTTTAGAATTTTCAAATTTTCAAATTTTGTTATTTGGACTTCACAGGGCTCTAAATAATGGTAAAAGAGGAAACTTTCGTGAAAATAGAAGTTAAAAATCATTAAAATGCTATGAGAAACAGACCTTGAAAGTCGTGTTTTAGGTGTTCATTAATTTAAATTGGCTATTTTGGAATTTTCAAACTTTTGAATTTTGTTATTCTGATTTAGCAGGCCACTAAATCATGGAAAAAGAGAAAACTTTTGTGAAAACAGAAGTTAAAAATCATTAAAATGCTATGAAAAATGTGTCTTAAAAGTCAGGTTGAAGCAATACTTTAATTAAAATGGCCAACTTTGGAATTTTTAAACTTTCAAATTTTGTTATTTCGACTTCACAGGGCTCTAAATCATGGTAAAAGAGGAAACTTTCGTGAAAACAGAAGTTAAAAATGATTAAAATGCTAAGAAAAACGGACCTTGAAAATCGGGTTAAAACAGTTCATTAATTCAAATTGTCAATTTTGGAATTTTTAAACTTTTGAATTTTGTTATTCTGACTTCACAGGCCTCTAAATCATGGAAAAAGAGGAAACTTTTGTGAAAACAGAAGTTAAAAATCATTAAAATGCTATGAAAAATGGGTCTTGAAAGTCGGGTTGAAGCAATTCTTTAATTAAAATGGGCAATTTTGGAATTTTCAAACTTTCAAATTTTGTTATTTCGACTTCACAGGGCTCTAAATCATGGTAAAAGAGGAAACTTTTGTGAAAACAGAAGTTAAAAATCATTAAAATGCTATGAAAAACAGACCTTGAAATTCGCGTTTTAGCTGTTCATTAATTCAAATTGGTTGTTTTGGAATTTTTAAACTTTTGAATTTTGTTATTCTGACTTCACAGGCCTCTAAATCATGGAAAAAGAGGAAACTTTTGTGAAAACAGAAGTTAAAAATCATTAAAATGCTATGAAAAATGGGTCTTGAAAGTCGGGTTGAAGCAATTCTTTAATTAAAATGGGCAATTTTGGAATTTTCAAACTTTCAAATTTTGTTATTTCGACTTCACAGGGCTCTAAATCATGGTAAAAGAGGAAACTTTCGTGAAAACAGAAGTTAAAAATCATTAAAATGCTATGAAAAACAGACCTTGAAAGTCGCGTTTTAGCTGTTCATTAATTCAAATTGGCTATTTTGGAATTTTTAAACTTTTGAATTTTGTTATTCTGACTTCACAGGCCTCTAAATCATGGAAAAAGAGGAAACTTTTGTGAAAACAGAAGTTAAAAATCATTAAAATGCTATGAAAAATGGGTCTTGAAAGTCGGGTTGAAGCAATTCTTTAATTAAAATGGGCAATTTTGGAATTTTCAAATTTTCAAATTTTGTTATTTCGACTTCACAGGGCTCTAAATAATGGTAAAAGAGGAAACTTTCGTGAAAATAGAAGTTAAAAGTCATTAAAATGCTATGAAAAACAGACCTTGAAAGTCGTGTTTTTGCTATTCATTAATTTAAATTGGCTATTTTGGAATTTTCAAACTTTTGAATTTTGTTATTCTGATTTAGCAGGCCACTAAATCATAGAAAAAGAGAAAACTTTTGTGAAAACAGAAGTTAAAAATCATTAAAATGCTATGAAAAACAGACCTTGAAATTCGCGTTTTAGCTGTTCATTAATTCAAATTAGCTGTGTTGAAATTTTTAAACTTTTGAATTTTGTTATTCTGAATTCACAGTCCTGTAAATCATGGAAAAAGAGGAAACTTTTGTGAAAACAGAAGTTAAAAATTATTAAAAAGCTATGAAAAATGGGTCTTGAAAGTTGGGTTGAAACAATTCTTTAATTAAAATGGGCAATTTTGGAATTTTCAAACTTTCAAATTTTGTTATTTCGACTTCACAGGGCTCTAAATCATGGTAAAAGAGGAAACTTTCGTGAAAACAGAAGTTAAAAATCATTAAAATGCTATGAAAAACAGACCTTGAAATTCGCGTTTTAGCTGTTCATTAATTCAAATTGGCTGTTTTGGAATTTTTAAACTTTTGAATTTTGTTATTCTGAATTCACAGTCCTGTAAATCATGGAAAAAGAGGAAACTTTTGTGAAAACAGAAGTTAAAAATCATTAAAATGCTATGAAAAACAGACCTTGAAATTCGCGTTTTAGCAGTTCATTAATTCAAATTGTCAATTTTGGAATTTTTAAACTTTTGAATTTTGTTATTCTGACTTCACAGGCTTCTAAACCATGGAAAAAGAGGAAACTTTTGTGAAAACAGAAGTTAAAAATCATTAAAATGCTATGAAAAATGGGTCTTAAAAGTCGGGTTGAAGCAATACTTTAATTAAAATGGCCAACTTT
>PYUH01000090.1:5794-24575 GCA_016808085.1 Suaeda aralocaspica | reverse complement strand
GGTTGAAAGAGGAAACTTTCGTGAAAACAGAAGTTAAAAATCATGTAAAATGCTTATGAAAAACAACCTTGAAAGTTCGCGTTTTTAGTAGTTCATTTAATTCAAATTGGCTATTTGGAATTTTTAAACTTTTGAATTTTGTTATTCTGACTTCTCAAGCCTCTAAATCATGGAAAATAGAAAAACTTTGTGAAGCGAAGTTAAAATCATAAAATCTATGAAAAATGGTCTTGAAAGCGGGTTGAGCAATACTTCATTAAAATGGGCAAATTTTGGAATTTTCAAACTTAAATTTGTTATTTGACTTCAAGGGCCTCTAAATGGGTACAAGAGGAAACTTTCGTGGAAAACAGAAGTTAAATTGAAAATGTTATGAAAAACAGACCTGAAGTCGCGTTTAGTGTTCATAATTCAAATTGGCACTTTTTGGAATTTTAAACTTTTGAATTTGTTATTCTGACTTCTAGGCCTCTAAATCATGGAAAAAAGAGAAAACTTTGTGAAAACAGAAGTTAAAAATCATTAAAATGCTATGAAAAAATGGGTTGAATCGGGTTGAATCAATTCTTTAATTAAATGGGCAATTTTGGAATTTTCAAACTTTCAAATTTTTGTTATTTCGACTTCACAGGGCTCTAGAATCATGGTAAAAGAGGAAACTTCTGTGAAACAGAAGTGTTAAAAAATATAAAAATGTTGAAAAACAGACCTGAAATTCGCGGTTTAGAGTTATTAATTACAAATTGGCTTTTGGAATTTTTAAACTTTGATTTTGTTATCCGACTTCACAGTATGCTAAATCATGAAAAAGAAGAAACTTTGTGAAAACGAAGTTAAAAATCATTAAATGCTATGAAAAATGGGTCTTGAAGTCGGTTTGAAGCAATTCTTTAATTAAAATGGGCTTTTGGAATTTTCAAAATTCAAATTTGTTATTTCGATTCACAGGCTCTAAATCATGGTAAAAGAAGGAAAACTTCTTGTGAAAACAGAAGTTAAAATCATTAAAATTTATGAAAACAGAATCTTGAAATTCGCGTTTTAGCTATTTCATTAATTAAAATGGTGTGTTTGGAATTTTTACAACTTTTGAATTTTGTTATTCCGAATTCACAGTCCTGTAAATCATGGGAAAAGAGGAAACTTTGTGAACAGAACGTAAAAAAATCATTAAAAGCTATGAAAATGGGTCTTGAAATTCGGTTGAAAAATTTTTAATTAAATGGATCAATTTGAATTTCAAACTTTAAATTTTGTTATTCGACTCATAGCGGCTCTAAATCATGGTAAAATAGGAAACTTTCGCGAAAACAGAAGTTAAAAATCATTAAAATGCTAGAAAAACGACCTTGAAATTCGCGTTTAGCTGTTCATTAATTCAAATTGGCATTTTTGGAATTTTAAACTTTTGAATTTTGTTATCTGACTTCACGGCCTCTAAATCATGAAAAGAGAAACTTTTGTAAAACAGAAGTTAAAAACTTTAAAATGCTAGAAAAAATGGTCTTGAAAGTCGGTTGAGGCACATTCTTTAATTAAAATGGGCAATTTTGGAATTTTCAAAACTTTCAAATTGTTATTTTCGACTTCACAGGCTCTAAATATGGTAAGAGGAACTTTCGTGAAAACAGATAGTTAAAAATCATTAAAATGCTATGAAAAACAGACCTTGAAATTCGCGTTTAGGTTCATGAATTCAAATGGCTGTTTTGGAATTTTTAAATTTTTGAATTTTGTTATTCTGAATTCACAGTCCTAAAACATGGAAAAGAGGAAACTTTTGTGGCAAACAGACAGTTAAAAATCATTAAAATCTATGAAAAATGGGTACTGAAAGTCGGGTTGAAACATTAATTTTTTAATTAAAATGGGCATTTTGGAATTTTTCAAACTTCACAATTTGTTTATTTCGACTTCACAGCGCTCTATATCATGGTTAAAAGAGGAAACTTTGTGAAAACAGAAGTTAAATAATTAAATGTTATGCAAAACTGACCTGATAAGCGGGCTTAGCTGTTCATTAATTCAAATGGCAATTTTTGGAATTTTAATTAAACTTTGTAACTTTGTTATTCTGACTTCACGGCCTCTAAATCATGGAAAGAAGAAAGAAAACTTTTGTGAAAACGAAGTTAAAATCATTAAAATGCTAAGAAAAATGGGTCTTGAAGTCGGGTTGAACAATTCTTAATTAAAATGGGCAATTTTGGAATTTTCAAACTTTCAAATTTTTTATTTCGACTTTCACAGGGCTCTCAATCATGGTAAAAGAGGAAACTTTCTTTGTGGAAAACAGAAGTTAAAAATCATTAAAATGTTATGAAAAACAGACCTTGAAATTCGGTTTTAGCTGTTCATTAATTCAAATTGGCTATTTTGGAATTTTATTAAACTTTTGAATTTTGTTTTTGGATTCACATGGCCTTAAATCATGGAAAAAGAGGAAATTTGTTGAAAACAGAAGTGATAGTAAAATCATTAAAATGCTATGAAAAATGGGTCTTGAAGCGTTGGTTGAACAATTCTTTAATTAAAATGGCCAATTTTGGAATTTTCAAACTTTCAAAAATTTTGTTATTTCGACTTCAACAGGGCTCTAAATCATGGTAAAGAGAAAAACTGAGGAAAACTTCGTGAAAAACAACGAAGTTAAAATCATTAAAATGCTATGATGAACAGACCTTGAAATTCGCGCTTAGCTGTTCATAATTCAATTGGTGATTTGGAATTTTTAAACTTTTGAAGTTTGTTTTTCCGAATTCACAGTCCTTAATCATGGAAAAAGAGGAAACTTTGTGAAAACAGAAGTTAAAATCATTAAAATGCCTATGAAAAATGGGTCTTGAAAGTCGGGTTGAAACATTCTTTAATTAAAATAGGCAATTTTGGAATTTTCAACATTTCAAATTTTGTTATTTCGACTCTTCACGCGCCTAGATATGGTAAAAGAGGAACATTTCGTGAAAACAGAAGTTAAAAATAATTAAATGTTATGACAAAATGACCTATGAAATTCGGCTTTAAGCTGTTCATTAATTCCAAATTGGCAATTTTGGAATTTTTAAACTTTTTATTTTGTTATTCCGACTTCAAGCTGCTAAATATGGAAAAAGAAAAACTTTTGTGTGAAACAGAAGATTAAAATCTTAAAATGCTATAAAAAATGGGTTGAAGTCGGGGTGAAGAAGCAATTCTTTAATTAAAATGGGCAATTTTGAAATTTTCAACTTCAATTTTGTTATTCTGACTTTCAGGGTCTAAAATATGGTAAAAGAGGAAATTTAGTGAAAAACAAAGTTAAAAAACATTTAAAAATGCTATTGAAAACAGACCTTGAAATTCGCGTTAATGTTCATTAATTCAAATTGGCTGTTTTGGAATTTTTAAAACTTTGAATTTTTGTTATTTCGATTCACATCGTAAATAGGAAAAAGAGGAAAAAACTTTGTGAAAACAGAAGTTAAAATCATTAAAATGCTATGAAAAATGGGTCTTGAAAGTCGGGTTGAACAATTACTTTAATTAAATGGGCATTTTGGAATTTTCAAACTTTCAATTTGTTATTTCATCTTCACAGGCTCTAAATCATGGTAAAAGAGGAAACTTTCGTGAAAACAGGTTAAAATAATTAAAATGTTATGAAAAAAGACTGAAATCGGGTTAAGCTGTTCATTAATTCAATTGCTTTTGGAATTTTAAACTTTAATTTTGTTATTCCGACTTCACAGCTCTAATCATGGTAAAAAGGAAACTTTGTGAAAAAGAAGTTAAAAAATCATTAAAATTGCTATGAAAAAGGTCTTGAAAGTCTGGTTGAAGCAATTCTTTAATTAAGAATGGGCAATTTTGAAATTTTCAAACTTTCAAATTTGTTATTTCGGACTCTCACAGGGCTCTAAATCATGGTAAAAGAGGAAACTTTGTGAAACGAAGTTAAAACTCATTAAAATGTATGAAAAACAGACCTTGAATTCGCGTTGTAGCTGTTCATAATTCAAATTCACTGTTTGAAATTTTAAACTTTGAATTTTTGTTAGTCAGAATCACATTTGCTAAATCATGGAAAAAGAAGAAACCTTATGTGAAAAGAGTAAAAAATCATTAAATGATAAGAAACATGGGTCTGAAAGTCGGGTACGAATCTTAATTAAATGGGCAATTTGGAATTTTACAAATTTCAAATTTTGTATTTCGATTCACAGGGCTCTAAATCCATGTAAAGAGGAAACTTTCGTGAAAAAAAGTTAAAACATTAAAATCTATAGAAAACAGACCTCTGAAGTCGGTTTAGACTGTTATTAATTCAAATTGGATTTTTGGAATTTTAAACTTTTATTTTGTTATCGAATTCAAGTCGGCCTCAAATCATGGAAAAAGAGAAAACTTTGTGAAAAAGAAGTTAAAAATCATTAAAATGCTATGAAAAATGGGTCTTGAAAGTCGGGTTGAAGCAATTCTTTAATTTAAATGGCAATTTTAGAATTTTCAAATTTCAATTTTTATTTCGACTTCACAGCGCTCTAATCATGGTAAAAGAGGAACTTTCGTGAAAACAGAAGTTAAAATAATTAAACATGTATGAAAAATACCTGAAATCGCGGTTTAGCGTTCATTATCAAATGGCTGTTTTGGAATTTAAAATTTTTACTTTTGTTATTGATTCAGTCCATAAATCATGGAGAAAAAGAAAACTGTTTGTGAAAACAGAAGTTAAAAATCATGTAAAATGCTGAAAAAATGGTCTAAAGTGGGTTTGAAGCAAATTATTTAATAAAATGGCAATTTTTGGAATTTTCAAACTTTCAAATTTGTTATTTGACGTCACTAGGGCTCTAAATCATGGTAAAAGAGGAAACTTTCGTATGAAACAGAAAGTTAAAAATCATTAAAATGTATGAAAACTGACCTTGGAATAGTCGGTTTGCTATCGCTTTATTAATTCACAATTGGCATTTTGGAATTTTAAATTTTAATTTTGTATTCCGACTTCCACTCCTTAAATCATGGAAAAGCGGAAACTTTTGTGAAAACAGAAGTTAAAAATATTAAAATGTAACAAAAATGGTGTTCAAAGTCGGGTTGAAGCAATTCTTAATAAAATGCAATTTTGCAATTTTCAAACTTAAATTTTGTTATTTCGACTTCACAGGGCTCTAATATGTGTAAAAAGAGAACTTTCGTGAAAACAGAGTAAAAATCATTAAAATGTATGAAAAAAGTTGGTTCGTGGAAAGTCGGGTGGTTGAACAGAAAGGAAATTCTTTAACTTAAAATTGGCAGACTTTGGACATTTTACACTTTCAAATTTGTTATTTCGACTTCAATCGGCTCTAGATATGGTAAAAGGAAACTTTCGTAGAAAACAGAAGTTAAAATATTAAAAGCGTATGAAAACTGATCTTGAAAGTCGGTAGTGTTTTTTTTTCATTAATCAATTGGCAATTTGGAATTTGTAAACTTTTTATTATGTTATTCCGACTTCACAGGCCTATAATCATGGAAAAAAGAGAAAACTTTGTGAAACACAGAAAGTTTAAAATATTTAAAATGCTAAGAAAAATGGGGTCTTGAAAGTCGGGTTAGCAATTCTTTATTAAAAATGGGCAATTTGAATTTTCAACTTTCAAATTTGTTATTTCGACTCTCACAGGGCTCTAATCATTGTAAAGAGGAACATTTCGTGAAAAAGAAGTTAAAAATCATTAAAATGCTATGAAAAACAGACCTTGAAAGTGCGTTTTAGCTGTTCATTAATTCAAATTGGCTGTTTTGGAATTTTTAAACTTTTGAATGTTTGTTATCTCGACTTTCACATGGTCTGTAAATATGGAAAAAGAGGAAAACTTTTGTGAAAACGAAGTTAAAAAATCATTAAATGCTATGAAAAATGGGTCTTGAAGTCGGGTGATGAAACAATCTTTAATTAAATGGGCAATTGATTTTCAAACTTCAAATTTTGTTATTGATTACCAGGGCTCTAAAATTCATGTGTAAGGGGAACTTGTGTGAAGAGTTAAAATCATTAAAATGCTATGAAAAACAGACCTTGAAATCGCGGTTTTAGCTGTCATTAATTCAAATTGGCTGTTTTGGAATTTTAAACTTTGATTTTGTTTATTCCGATTCCCAGTCCTGTAAATCATGGAAAAAAGAGGAGAAACTTTTGTGTGCAAACGAAGTTAAAATCATTAAAAGCTATGAAAAATGGGTCTTGAAAGTCGGGTTTGAAACAATTCTTTAATTAAAATGGGCAATTTTGGAATTTTAAAATTTCAATTTGTTTTTTCGATTACCGGCTCTAATCATGGTAAAAGAGAAACTTTCTTGAAAAAAGAGTTAAAAATAAGTAAATGTTTGTAAAAACTTCTTTGAATCGCCGGTTAGCGTTCATTAATTTCAATTGGCCATTTTGGAATTTTTAAACTTTTGAATTTTGTTGATCTCGACTTCAGTGAAGACCTCTAAATCATGGAAAGAAAAACTGTTGGAAAACAGAGTAAAATCATTAAAATGCTAGAAAAATGACTTGAAATCGGTTGAGCTTTGAATTAAAATGCAAATTTTGAATTAAACTTTAATTTTGTTATTTGATTCTCAGCTGCTAATCATGGAAAAAGAGAGGAAAACTTTGTGTGAAAACAGCAGTTAAAAAATCTTTAAAATGCTATGAGAAAATGGGTTTGAAAGTCGGGTTGAAACAATTCTTTAATTAAAATGGGTCAATTTTGAGAATTTTCAAACTTTCATTTTGTTATTTCGACTCACAGGGCTATACTCATGGTTAAAAGAGGGACAGGTGAAAACCTTTATGTGAAAACAGAATTAAAAATCATTAAAATGTATTGTAAAAACCTTTGAAGATTCGAGTTTAGCTGTTCATTCAAATTGGCTGTTTTGGAATTTTTAAACTTTTGAATTTGTTTATTCCGAATTCACTCATGGAAATCATGGCAAAGGAAACTATTGGAAAACGAAGTAAAAATGCATTAAAGACTATAAATGTCTTGAAAGTAGGGTTTGATGAAACAATTCTTTAATTAAAAAATGGCGGCCAATTTTGGCAATTTTCAAACTTTCAAATTTTGTTATTTCGATTCACAGGTCTCTAATCATGGTTAAAAAGAGGGGAAACTTTGTGAAACACGAAGTTAAAAAATAATAAAATGTATGAAAAACGAACTGTGAAAGTCGGGTTAAGGTTTCATTAATTAAATTGCATTTTGGAATTTGTTAAAATTTTGATTGTGTAATTTCGACTTCACTGGAACTAAAGATGAAAAAAGGTAAACTTTGTGGAAGAAGTAAAAAATCATATTAAAATGCAAAGAAAAAGGGTTGAAAGTCGGTTTGAGAAATCTTTATTAAAAATGGGCAATTTTGAATTTCAAACTTCAAATTTGTTATTCGACTTCACAGGGCCTCTAAATCATGGTAAAAGAGCTGGGAAACTTTGTGAAAAACATGAGTTAAAAATATTAAAATGCTATGTAAAACAAAACCTTGAAATTCGCCTGTTAGCATGTTATAATTCAATTGGTGCAATTTTGGAATTTTTAAACTTTCAACTTGTTGTAAATTCGAATCACAGCTCTAAATCATGGTAAAAACTTGAACAGATTAAATAATCTGAAACAACTTATCGCGTTTAGTGTATAATTAATCTGAAATTTTAAAACTTAAAGTATTAAATTCAAGCCCCGTAAAAATAAACGGAACATTGTGAACAAAGTATTAAAATGCATAAATGGGTCTTGAAGTCGGGTTGAACAATTCTTTAATTAAAATGGGCAATTTTTGGAATTTTTCAAATTGCACATTTGTTATTTCAGACTTCAACAGCACACTACAGCGCTCTAGCTCATGAAGTAAAAGAGAGAACCTTTCGTGAAAATGAAGTAAAAAAATCATTAAAATGCTTATGTAAAAGACCGTTCAATTAGGCGTGGTTAAGGTTCATAATTCAATATGGGCTGCAATTTTGGATTTTAAATTTTTTCAACTGTTGTATCCAACCCTGCTTACATCCTGAAAAAGAGGAGAACTTTGTGAAAACAGAGTTAAACCACACACCTTAAATGCTATGTAATAAAAACCAAAAACTTGAATTGCGTTTAGCTTGTTCATTAATTCAAATTGGACTGTTTTGGAAAGTTTGAAACTTTTGAATTTTGTTATTTCTGAATCACAGTCATGTAAATCGGGAAAAAAAGAGGAAACTTTGTGAAAGAGAAGCGTTTAAACATCATTAAAATGCTATGGAAAAATGGTTTTGAAAAGTCGGGGTGAAAAAATTATTTAATTAAAATGGGGCCAATTTGGAAATTTTCAAACTTTCCAATTTTGTTTTCGACTTCCAGCGCTTAGATCATGGTAAAAAGAAAAACTTCGTGCTGAAAACAAAGTTCTTGCAATAATTAAAATGTTATGAAAAACTGACCTTGAAATTCGCGTTTTAGCTGTTCTTCTTCCCAAATTGGCAATTTTTTTTGGAATTTTTAAACTTTTTAATTTTGTTATTCCGACTTCACTGGCCTCTAAATCATGGAAAAAGAGAAAACTTTTGTGAAAACTGAAGTTAAAAATCATTAAAATGCTATGAAAAACGGGTCTTGAAATTCGGGTTGAATCAATTCTATAATTAAAATTGGCAATTTTTGAATTTTCAAAATTTCAAATTTTGTTATTTCGACTTCACAGGGCTCTAAATCATGGTAAAAGAGGAAACTTTCGTGAAAACAGAAGTTAAAAATCATTAAAATGCTATGAAAAACAGACCTTGAAATTCGCGTTTTAGCTGTTCATTAATTGAAATTGGCTGTTTTGGAATTTTTAAACTTTTGAATTTTGTTATTCTGAATTCACAGTCCTGTAAATCATGGAAAAAGAGGAAACTTTTGTGAAAACAGAAGTTAAAAATCATTAAAATGCTATGAAAAATGGGTCTTGAAAGTCGGGTTGAAGCAATTCTTTAATTAAAATGGGCAATTTTGGAATTTTCAAACTTTCAAATTTTGTTATTTCGACTTCACAGGGCTCTAAATCATGGTAAAAGAGGAAACTTTCGTGAAAACAGAAGTTAAAAATCATTAAAATGTTATGAAAAACAAACCTTGAAATTCGCGGTTTAGCTGTTCATTAATTCAAATTGGCTATTTTGGAATTTTTAAACTTTTGAATTTTGTTATTCAGACTTCACAGACCTCTAAATCATGGTAAAAGAAGAAACTTTCGTGAAAACAGAAATTAAAAACCATTAAAATGCTATGAAAAAAAGACCTTGAAATTCGCGTTTTAGCTGTTCATTAATTCAAATTGGCTATTTTGGAATTTTTAAACTTTTGAATTTTGTTATTCTGACTTCACAGGCCTCTATATCATGGAAAAAGAGAAAACTTTTGTGAAAACATAAGTTAAAAATCATTAAAATGCTAAGAAAAATAGGTCTTGAAAGTCGGGTTGAAGCAATTCTTTAATTAAAATGGGCAATTTTGGAATTTTCAAACTTTCAAATTTTGTTATTTCGACTTCACAGGGCTCTAAATCATGGTAAAAGAGGAAACTTTCGTGAAAACAGAAGTTAAAAATCATTAAAATGCTATGAAAAACAGACCTTGAAATTCGCGTTTTAGCTGTTCATTAATTCAAATTGGCTGTTTTGGAATTTTTAAACTTTTGAATTTTGTTATTCTGAATTCACAGTCCTGTAAATCATGGAAAAAGAGGAAACTTTTGTGAAAACAGAAGTTAAAAATCATTAAAATGCTATGAAAAATGGGTCTTGAAAGTCGGGTTGAAGCAATTCTTTAATTAAAATGGGCAATTTTGGAATTTTCAAACTTTCAAATTTTGTTATTTCGACTTCACAGGGCTCTAAATCATGGTAAAAGAGGAAACTTTCGTGAAAACAGAAGTTAAAAATCATTAAAATGCTATGAAAAACAGACCTTGAAATTCGCGTTTTAGCTGTTCATTAATTCAAATTGGCTGTTTTGGAATTTTTAAACTTTTGAATTTTGTTATTCCGAATTCACAGTCCTGTAAATCATGGAAAAAGAGGAAACTTTTGTGAAAGCAGAAGTTAAAAGTCATTAAAATACTATGAAAAATGGGTCTTGAAAGTCGGGTTGAAACAATTCTTTAATTAAAATGGGCAATTTTGGAATTTTCAAACTTTCAAATTTTGTTATTTCGACTTCACAGGGCTCTAAATCATGGTAAAAGAGGAAACTTTCGTGAAAACAGAAGTTAAAAATAATTAAAATGTTATGAAAAACTGACCTTAAAGTCGGGCTTAAGCTGTTCATTAATTCAAATTGGCAATTTTGGAATTTTTAAATTTTTTAACTTTGTTATTCCGACTTCACTGGCCTCTAAATCATGGAAAAAGAGAAAACTTTTGTGAAAACAGAAGTTAAAAATCATTAAAATGCTATGAAAAATGGGTCTTGAAAGTCGGGTTGAAACAATTCTTTAATTAAAATGGGCAATTTTGGAATTTTCAAACTTTCAAATTTTGTTATTTCGACTTCACAGCGCTCTAGATCATGGTAAAAGAGAAAACTTTCGTGAAAACAGAAGTTAAAAATAATTAAAATGTTATGAAAAAGTGACCTTGATAGTCGGGCTTAAGCTGTTCATTAATTCAAATTGGCAATTATGGAATTTTTAAACCTTTGTTATTCCGACTTCACTGGCCTCTAAATCATGGAAAAAAAGGAAACTTTTGTGAAAACAGAAGTTAAAAATCATTAAAATACTATGAAAAATGGGTCTTGAAAGTCTGGTTGAAGCAATTCTTTAATTAAAATGGGCAATTTTGCAATTTTCAAAATTTCAAATTTTGATATTTCGATTTCAATGAGCTCTAAATCATGGTAAAAGAGGAAACATTCGTGAAAACAGAAGTTAAAAATCATTAAAATGCTATGAAAAACAGACCTTGAAATTCGCGTTTTAGCTGTTCATTAATTCAAATTGGCTGTTTTGGAATTTTTAGACTTTTGAATTTTGTTATTCTGAATTCACAGTCCTGTAAATCATGGAAAAAGAGGAAACTTTTGTGAAAGCAGAAGTTAAAAATCATTAAAATACTATGAAAAATGGGTCTTGAAATTCGGGTTGAAACAATTCTTTAATTAAAATAGGCAATTTTGGAATTTTCAAACTTTAAAATTATGTTATTTCGACTTCAAAGGGCTCTAAATAATGGTAAAAGAGGAAACTTTCGTGAAAACAGAAGTTAAAAATAATTAAAATGCTATGAAAAACAGACCTTGAATTTCGCGTTTTAGCTGTTCATTAATTCAAATTGGCTATTTTGGAATTTTTAAACTTTTGAATTTTGTTATTCTGAATTCACAGTCCTGTAAAACATGGAAAAAGAGGAAACTTCTGTGAAAGCAGAAGTTAAAAGTCATTAAAATGCTATGAAAAATGAGTCTTGAAAGTCGGGTTGAAACAATTCTTTAATTAAAATGGGCAATTTTGGAATTTTCAAACTTTCAAATTTTGTTATTTCGACTTCACAGGGCTCTAAATCATGGTAAAAGAGGAAATTTTCGTGAAAACAGAATATAAAAATCATTAAAATGCTATGAAAAACAGACCTTGAAAGTCGCGGTTTAGCTGTTCATTAATTCAAATTAGCTGTTTTGGAATTTGTAAACTTTTGAATTTTGTTATTCTGAATTCACAGTCCAGTAACATCGAAAAAGAGGAAACTTCTGTGAAAACAGAAGTTAAAAATCATTAAAATGCTATGAAAAACAGACCTTGAAAGTCTCGTTTTAGCTGTTCATTAATTTAAATTGGCTATTTTGGAATTTTTCAACTTTTGAATTTTGTTATTCTGATTTCAAAGGCCTCTAAATCATGGAAAAATAGAAAACTTTTGTGAAAACAGAAGTTAAAAATCATTAAAATGCTATGAAAAATGGGTCTTGAAAGTCGGGTTGAAGCAATTCTTTAATTAAAATGGGCAATTTTGGAATTTTCAAACTTTCAAATTTTGTTATTTCGACTTCACAGCGCTCTAGATCACGGTAAAAGAGGAAACTTTCGTGAAAACAGAAGTTAAAAATAATTAAAATGTTATGATAAACTGACCTTGATAGTCGGGCTTAAGCTGTTCATTAATTCAAATTGGCAATTTTGGAATTTTTAAATTTTTTCACTATGTTATTCCGACTTCACTGGCCTCTAAATCATGGAAAAAGAGAAAACTTTTGTGAAAACAGAAGTTAAAAATCATTAAAATGCTATGAAAAATGGGTCTTGAAAGTCGGGTTGAAGCAATTCTTTAATTAAAATGGGCAATTTTGGAATTTTCAAACTTTCAAATTTTGTTATTTCGACTTCACAGGGCTCTAAATCATGGTAAAAGAGGAAACTTTCGTGAAAACAGAAGTTAAAAATCATTAAAATGCTATGAAAAACAGACCTTGAAATTCGCGTTTTAGCTGTTCATTAATTCAAATTGGCTGTTTTGGAATTTTTAAACTTTTGAATTTTGTTATTCTGAATTCACAGTCCTGTAAATCATGGAAAAAGAGGAAACTTTTGTGAAAACAGAAGTTAAAAATCATTAAAATGCTATGAAAAATGGGTCTTGAAAGTCGGGTTGAAACAATTCTTTAATTAAAATGGGCAATTTTGGAATTTTCAAACTTTCAAATTTTGTTATTTCGACTTCACAGGGCTCTAAATCATGGTAAAAGAGGAAACTTTCGTGAAAACAGAAGTCAAAAATCATTAAAATGTTATGAAAAACAAACCTTGAAATACGCGTTTTAGCTGTTCATTAATTCAAATTGGCTGTTTTGGAATTTTTAAACTTTTGAATTTTGTTATTCTGAATTCACAGTCCTGTAAATCATGGAAAAAGAGGAAACTTTTGTGAAAACAGAAGTTAAAAATCATTAAAATGCTATGAAAAATGGGTCTTGAAAGTCGGGTTGAAGCAATTCTTTAATTAAAATGGGCAATTTTGGAATTTTCAAACTTTCAAATTTTGTTATTTCGACTTCACAGGGCTCTAAATCATGGTAAAAGAGGAAACTTTCGTGAAAACAGAAGTTAAAAATCATTAAAATGCTATGAAAAACAGACCTTGAAATTCGCGTTTTAGCTGTTCATTAATTCAAATTGGCTGTTTTGGAATTTTTAAACTTTTGAATTTTGTTATTCTGAATTCACAGTCCTGTAAATCATGGAAAAAGAGGAAACTTTTGTGAAAACAGAAGTTAAAAATCATTAAAATGCTATGAAAAATGGGTCTTGAAAGTCGGGTTGAAGCAATTCTTTAATTAAAATGGGCAATTTTGGAATTTTCAAACTTTCAAATTTTGTTATTTCGACTTCACAGGGCTCTAAATCATGGTAAAAGAGGAAACTTTCGTGAAAACAGAAGTTAAAAATCATTAAAATGCTATGAAAAACAGACCTTGAAATTCGCGTTTTAGCTGTTCATTAATTCAAATTGGCTGTTTTGGAATTTTTAAACTTTTGAATTTTGTTATTCTGAATTCACAGTCCTGTAAATCATGGAAAAAGAGGAAACTTTTGTGAAAACTGAAGTTAAAAATCATTAAAATGCTATGAAAAATGGGTCTTGAAAGTCGGGTTGAAACAATTCTTTAATTAAAATGGGCAATTTTGGAATTTTCAAACTTTCAAATTTTGTTATTTCGACTTCACAGGGCTCTAAATCATGGTAAAAGAGGAAACTTTCGTGAAAACAGAAGTTAAAAATCATTAAAATGCTATGAAAAACAGACCTTGAAATTCGCGTTTTAGCTGTTCATTAATTCAAATTGGCTGTTTTGGAATTTTTAAACTTTTGAATTTTGTTATTCTGAATTCACAGTCCTGTAAATCATGGAAAAAGAGGAAACTTTTGTGAAAACTGAAGTTAAAAATCATTAAAATGCTATGAAAAATGGGTCTTGAAAGTCGGGTTGAAACAATTCTTTAATTAAAATGGGCAATTTTGGAATTTTCAAACTTTCAAATTTTGTTATTTCGACTTCACAGGGCTCTAAATCATGGTAAAAGAGGAAACTTTCGTGAAAACAGAAGTTAAAAATCATTAAAATGCTATGAAAAACAGACCTTGAAATTCGCGTTTTAGCTGTTCATTAATTCAAATTGGCTGTTTTGGAATTTTTAAACTTTTGAATTTTGTTATTCTGAATTCACAGTCCTGTAAATCATGGAAAAAGAGGAAACTTTTGTGAAAACAGAAGTTAAAAATCATTAAAATGCTATGAAAAATGGGTCTTGAAAGTCGGGTTGAAACAATTCTTTAATTAAAATGGGCAATTTTGGAATTTTCAAACTTTCAAATTTTGTTATTTCGACTTCACAGGGCTCTAAATCATGGTAAAAGAGGAAACTTTCGTGAAAACAGAAGTTAAAAATCATTAAAATGCTATGAAAAACAGACCTTGAAATTCGCGTTTTAGCTGTTCATTAATTCAAATTGGCTGTTTTGGAATTTTTAAACTTTTGAATTTTGTTATTCTGAATTCACAGTCCTGTAAATCATGGAAAAAGAGGAAACTTTTGTGAAAACAGAAGTTAAAAATCATTAAAATGCTATGAAAAATGGGTCTTGAAAGTCGGGTTGAAACAATTCTTTAATTAAAATGGGCAATTTTGGAATTTTCAAACTTTCAAATTTTGTTATTTCGACTTCACAGGGCTCTAAATCATGGTAAAAGAGGAAACTTTCGTGAAAACAGAAGTTAAAAATCATTAAAATGCTATGAAAAACAGACCTTGAAATTCGCGTTTTAGCTGTTCATTAATTCAAATTGGCTGTTTTGGAATTTTTAAACTTTTGAATTTTGTTATTCTGAATTCACAGTCCTGTAAATCATGGAAAAAGAGGAAACTTTTGTGAAAACAGAAGTTAAAAATCATTAAAATGCTATGAAAAATGGGTCTTGAAAGTCGGGTTGAAACAATTCTTTAATTAAAATGGGCAATTTTGGAATTTTCAAACTTTCAAATTTTGTTATTTCGACTTCACAGGGCTCTAAATCATGGTAAAAGAGGAAACTTTCGTGAAAACAGAAGTTAAAAATCATTAAAATGCTATGAAAAACAGACCTTGAAATTCGCGTTTTAGCTGTTCATTAATTCAAATTGGCTGTTTTGGAATTTTTAAACTTTTGAATTTTGTTATTCTGAATTCACAGTCCTGTAAATCATGGAAAAAGAGGAAACTTTTGTGAAAACAGAAGTTAAAAATCATTAAAATGCTATGAAAAATGGGTCTTGAAAGTCGGGTTGAAACAATTCTTTAATTAAAATGGGCAATTTTGGAATTTTCAAACTTTCAAATTTTGTTATTTCGACTTCACAGGGCTCTAAATCATGGTAAAAGAGGAAACTTTCGTGAAAACAGAAGTTAAAAATCATTAAAATGCTATGAAAAACAGACCTTGAAATTCGCGTTTTAGCTGTTCATTAATTCAAATTGGCTGTTTTGGAATTTTTAAACTTTTGAATTTTGTTATTCTGAATTCACAGTCCTGTAAATCATGGAAAAAGAGGAAACTTTTGTGAAAACAGAAGTTAAAAATCATTAAAATGCTATGAAAAATGGGTCTTGAAAGTCGGGTTGAAACAATTCTTTAATTAAAATGGGCAATTTTGGAATTTTCAAACTTTCAAATTTTGTTATTTCGACTTCACAGGGCTCTAAATCATGGTAAAAGAGGAAACTTTCGTGAAAACAGAAGTTAAAAATCATTAAAATGCTATGAAAAACAGACCTTGAAATTCGCGTTTTAGCTGTTCATTAATTCAAATTGGCTGTTTTGGAATTTTTAAACTTTTGAATTTTGTTATTCTGAATTCACAGTCCTGTAAATCATGGAAAAAGAGGAAACTTTTGTGAAAACAGAAGTTAAAAATCATTAAAATGCTATGAAAAATGGGTCTTGAAAGTCGGGTTGAAACAATTCTTTAATTAAAATGGGCAATTTTGGAATTTTCAAACTTTCAAATTTTGTTATTTCGACTTCACAGGGCTCTAAATCATGGTAAAAGAGGAAACTTTCGTGAAAACAGAAGTTAAAAATCATTAAAATGCTATGAAAAACAGACCTTGAAATTCGCGTTTTAGCTGTTCATTAATTCAAATTGGCTGTTTTGGAATTTTTAAACTTTTGAATTTTGTTATTCTGAATTCACAGTCCTGTAAATCATGGAAAAAGAGGAAACTTTTGTGAAAACAGAAGTTAAAAATCATTAAAATGCTATGAAAAATGGGTCTTGAAAGTCGGGTTGAAACAATTCTTTAATTAAAATGGGCAATTTTGGAATTTTCAAACTTTCAAATTTTGTTATTTCGACTTCACAGGGCTCTAAATCATGGTAAAAGAGGAAACTTTCGTGAAAACAGAAGTTAAAAATCATTAAAATGCTATGAAAAACAGACCTTGAAATTCGCGTTTTAGCTGTTCATTAATTCAAATTGGCTGTTTTGGAATTTTTAAACTTTTGAATTTTGTTATTCTGAATTCACAGTCCTGTAAATCATGGAAAAAGAGGAAACTTTTGTGAAAACAGAAGTTAAAAATCATTAAAATGCTATGAAAAATGGGTCTTGAAAGTCGGGTTGAAACAATTCTTTAATTAAAATGGGCAATTTTGGAATTTTCAAACTTTCAAATTTTGTTATTTCGACTTCACAGGGCTCTAAATCATGGTAAAAGAGGAAACTTTCGTGAAAACAGAAGTTAAAAATCATTAAAATGCTATGAAAAACAGACCTTGAAATTCGCGTTTTAGCTGTTCATTAATTCAAATTGGCTGTTTTGGAATTTTTAAACTTTTGAATTTTGTTATTCTGAATTCACAGTCCTGTAAATCATGGAAAAAGAGGAAACTTTTGTGAAAACAGAAGTTAAAAATCATTAAAATGCTATGAAAAATGGGTCTTGAAAGTCGGGTTGAAACAATTCTTTAATTAAAATGGGCAATTTTGGAATTTTCAAACTTTCAAATTTTGTTATTTCGACTTCACAGGGCTCTAAATCATGGTAAAAGAGGAAACTTTCGTGAAAACAGAAGTTAAAAATCATTAAAATGCTATGAAAAACAGACCTTGAAATTCGCGTTTTAGCTGTTCATTAATTCAAATTGGCTGTTTTGGAATTTTTAAACTTTTGAATTTTGTTATTCTGAATTCACAGTCCTGTAAATCATGGAAAAAGAGGAAACTTTTGTGAAAACAGAAGTTAAAAATCATTAAAATGCTATGAAAAATGGGTCTTGAAAGTCGGGTTGAAACAATTCTTTAATTAAAATGGGCAATTTTGGAATTTTCAAACTTTCAAATTTTGTTATTTCGACTTCACAGGGCTCTAAATCATGGTAAAAGAGGAAACTTTCGTGAAAACAGAAGTTAAAAATCATTAAAATGCTATGAAAAACAGACCTTGAAATTCGCGTTTTAGCTGTTCATTAATTCAAATTGGCTGTTTTGGAATTTTTAAACTTTTGAATTTTGTTATTCTGAATTCACAGTCCTGTAAATCATGGAAAAAGAGGAAACTTTTGTGAAAACAGAAGTTAAAAATCATTAAAATGCTATGAAAAATGGGTCTTGAAAGTCGGGTTGAAACAATTCTTTAATTAAAATGGGCAATTTTGGAATTTTCAAACTTTCAAATTTTGTTATTTCGACTTCACAGGGCTCTAAATCATGGTAAAAGAGGAAACTTTCGTGAAAACAGAAGTTAAAAATCATTAAAATGCTATGAAAAACAGACCTTGAAATTCGCGTTTTAGCTGTTCATTAATTCAAATTGGCTGTTTTGGAATTTTTAAACTTTTGAATTTTGTTATTCTGAATTCACAGTCCTGTAAATCATGGAAAAAGAGGAAACTTTTGTGAAAACAGAAGTTAAAAATCATTAAAATGCTATGAAAAATGGGTCTTGAAAGTCGGGTTGAAACAATTCTTTAATTAAAATGGGCAATTTTGGAATTTTCAAACTTTCAAATTTTGTTATTTCGACTTCACAGGGCTCTAAATCATGGTAAAAGAGGAAACTTTCGTGAAAACAGAAGTTAAAAATCATTAAAATGCTATGAAAAACAGACCTTGAAATTCGCGTTTTAGCTGTTCATTAATTCAAATTGGCTGTTTTGGAATTTTTAAACTTTTGAATTTTGTTATTCTGAATTCACAGTCCTGTAAATCATGGAAAAAGAGGAAACTTTTGTGAAAACAGAAGTTAAAAATCATTAAAATGCTATGAAAAATGGGTCTTGAAAGTCGGGTTGAAACAATTCTTTAATTAAAATGGGCAATTTTGGAATTTTCAAACTTTCAAATTTTGTTATTTCGACTTCACAGGGTTCTAAATCATAGTAAAAGAGGAAACTTTTGTGAAAATAGAAGTTAAAAATCATTAAAATGCTATGAAAAACAGACCTTGAAATTCGCGTTTTAACTGTTCATTGATTCAAATTGGCTGTTTTGGAATTTTTAAACTTTTGAATTTTGTTATTCCGAATTCACAGTCCTGTAAATCATGGAAAAAGAGGAAACTTTTGTGAAAACAGAAGTTAAAAATCATTAAAATGCTATGAAAAATGGGTCTTGAAAGTCGGGTTGAAACAATTCTTTAATTAAAATGGGCAATTTTGGAATTTTCAAACTTTCAAATTTTGTTATTTCGACTTCACAGCGCTCTAGATCATGGTAAAAGAGGAAACTTTCGTGAAAACAGAAGTTAAAAATAATTAAAATTTTAAGAAAAAC
>PYUH01004058.1:538660-617902 GCA_016808085.1 Suaeda aralocaspica | reverse complement strand
TTAGCAAGAGGGTAAGGAGGAAACCCCAGAGATTCCTAGGGTTTTACATCCATGTTGAACGAATTTTCGGATGTATTTCTAATGAGTTGCCAACAGGGTTACCACCAATACGTGGGATTTGACATCAAATTGATTTATTCCGGTGGTCTCAAATCCACAAAACCTGCTTACCGAGTGTAATCGCGGAAACAAAGGAGATACAAAGGCAGATTGAAGAGTTAGGGAGGGGGTACGTGAGGAGAGCATGAGTCCATGTGTCTGTGCTCATTGAAAGTCCCTAGAAAGATGGAAATGGAGAATATGCATTGATTCAGGGCAGTTTAAATCTAACCGTCAGTATAGGTTCCCTATACTAGATTGGTACGATTATTAGATGATTACAGGTTCCATTGTTTTCAAAATTGATTTAAGACGTGGCTATCACAGATTCGAAGAAGGAAGGTGATGAGTGAAGAAAACAGGTTTAAAACAAAGCTAGGCTGTTATGAATGGTTAGTCATGCCTTTTGGTTTAACTATGCACCTAGTACGTTTATGAGGTTGATGAACGAGGTTTTACAGCCATACATTGGTTAGTTTGTGGTGTGTATTTAGATGATATCTTGGGTATAGTAAGAGTGTTAATGATCATCTAGTTCATTTGAGGAGTGTGTTTGAGACATTACGGGAACAAAGCTCTATGCTAAGCTCGAAAAGTGTTATTTCATGGTGCCAAGTGTGACGTTCTTAGGGTATATTGTGTCAGATGGGGTTTCTGTGATCCATCTAAAGTAGAAGCTATTAAAATCATGGCAACACCTAAAAGTGTGACAGAGGTAGTGCTTTCCATGGGTTAGCCTCGTTTTATAGGAGTTTGTGAAAGAATTTTTCATCTGTTGTGGTCCTATAACCGAATGCATTAAGAAGGATAAACCTAGTTTGAGTGGACTAAGGGGGCGCAAGAAGCTTTTGATTTGATTAAGAAGTTATTTGTAACACACCCATACTAGCCTTACCAGATTTTTCTAAACCATTTGAAGTGGAGACGGATGCAAGTGGGGTAGGAATTGGTGTTGTTCTAGTACAAGGGAAGAGGCCAATTGCGTATTTTGTGAGAAATTGAATGGTGCTAAATTGAACTATTCTACGTATGACAAGGAGTTCTATTGCCATTATAGAGCTTTGGATCATTGAGTCATTATTAAGGCCTAATCACTTCATACTACACTCTGATCATGAAGCTTTGAAGCACATCATGGTCACACAAAATTGAATCCAAGACAAGCTAAATGGGTTGAATTTTGCAATCATTTCACTTCTCTTCAAAATACAAAACGGGGAAGCTAATGTGGTTGCTGATCAAGAGGAACGCAAGTGAGGGAAGCCTGACTCAAGTACCGGCAGAATAACTTTGCTTAGGTTTTGAACTTCAAATACTTGGTTTAGAGTTGATAATTCGAAGTTTTACGTAGCAAGCTGAATTTGGCCGGGAGAAAAAATTATTGGCGCAACTTTCAAAGGGTGCTATGAGTTCCTATGTGCTACATGATGGGTTTTTGTTCAAAGGCAATCTATTGTGCATACCTAAGTGTTCTATACATGAATTACTAGTAAGAGAGGCGCATGGAGGAGGTATTGCTGGACGTTTTGGCATTACAAAGACACTAACCATGTTGCAAGAGCATTTTTATTGGCCAAAGATGATTGTGGATGTTGAATCTATCATAGCTCAATGTGCTACTTTTCAAAAGGCAAAGGCGGCCTTCCATCAAGGCTACTACACTCCATTGCCAGTGCCAGAGGGACCTTGGGAGGATGTTTCTATGGATTTCATTGTAGGGTTACCAAGGACAGCAAGAGGCAAGGATGCAATTATGGTAGTGGTTGATAGGTTTTCAAAGATGGCTCATTTCACACCATGTCACAAGACCGACGATGCTATGAATGTGGCTGACTTGTATTTTCGAGACATCATAAGGTTACATGGGGTTCCAAAAACCATTGTAAGTGACAGAGACACAAAGTTCATGAGCTACTTTTGGAAGTCACTTTGGAGATTGATAGGTACGAAACTTTTGTTTAGCACATCTTATCATCCTCAAACAGATGGCCAAACAGAGGTAACAAATCGTACACTAGGGGTTCTTTTGCGTGGTTTGGTTAGTAAAACACAAAAAGATTGGGATTTGAAGCTTGCTCATGCTGAGTTTGCTTACAATAGATCACCTACTTATGCTACTAAACACTCACCTTTCGAAATTGTCTATGGAATCAACCCTAAATTACCAATTGACTTTGTAAGTATTCCTAAAGGGGAGTTGGTACACAAGGATGCCAAGACAAAGGTTGATTACATGCAGAAGCTTCACGCAGAAGTAAGGGCTAGAATTGAAAAGGTAAATGATATTTACAAGGCAAGAGCAAACAAACACAAATCACAACATGTTTACAAGGAAGGGGATTTGGTTTGGCTACATTTGAGAAAGGAAAGGTTTCCAAATCAACGAAAGAATAAGCTTATGCCTCGTTGTGATGGACCTTTCAAGATCATAAGTAAGGTGGGGGACAATGCCTATAAATTAGAATTGCCAGGAGAATATGGAGTTCATGCTACTTTCAACATTGGTGATTTAGCTCCTTATGTTCCTGATGACCAACTTCGAGGTTTGAGGACAAACTCTTCTGAAGAAGAGGAGGATGATACGAATATCAATGAGCAAAACTTCGATGGTTTGATAGAAGGTGGAAAACAAGATGCAACCATGGGAGAGTTAGTGGCTTATGGAGACACAAGGCTCCTAGGGTTGGCTAGGGTGAATTTTTACGTGTGCATGGTAACATGTACAAGCTTCCTCACGTAAAAATCAAGCAAGCATAATTAGTAGTTTAGGAGTGTTGAGCTATATGGGTTTTCTTCCCACTTCATTTGATAGGGTTTTACCATATGGTGTTTTGTGATTTTCTTATTTAGTTTATGAGTCATGGTTGATGGAATCAAACATGGGAAACACAAGATTGAAGGTTTCTTGAAATAAAGATCGAAGCTCAAAGGGTTTCTTGAAGTTCTTGAAAATGGAAGTCCATCAAAAATCAAAGGAAAATATAGCGAGTTATATGGCGGGATTTTTGAAAGATTTTGACGATTTTGGGCAACGTTGTTAAGTGTGTTTTCCGTGTTGTTTGACTTGGTCAACTTTAGTTAGTTAGTTGAAAATATTGTCCTTAGATTTGTTTCTCAAAATATCTAAGATTTAGGCTAGAAAATCAGATTACAAGTATATGGCGCAATATTGTATCCGGTTTCATAGAGATTATCTTGTTATCCTAATCTTAGTTTGTTATACCATAAATCTAGGGTAGTTAGGATTTGTTTAGGATATTCACATATTGTGTGATATGTTTAGCTATAAATAGGATGTAAAATACATCAATAAAATTCAGATTAGATTGATTGAAAACACATTGTTTCCGGCTTATTGTTTCACGTAAGTAAACAAAAATTTGTGAGGATTCTTGTGAAGAATTCGACGAGTGAGTGGTGCTTTTGAGCTTTATCTCACGTGAGGATAGTTTTTAGGATTTGAGGGTGCTTTGCTTTAATCAAATTCTATCAATTATTCGCCTTAGGACTTCGAATTTGTGGTGCGTGGCTTTATCAAATTTGTGTTCTAAATTTATCTTGTGTGAGTGGCGTTTGTTTATAACAAAATTCACATCACAAAGACCGAAAAAGAAATTCGGGGAATCTTAGGAAGACTTCAGTACATAAGCAGATTCATTTCCACGCTTACCATGGTAGTGAGCCCATCTTAAGGAAGTTAAAGAAAGATGCCCTGAAAGAATGGGATGATGACTGGCAACAAGCCTTTGATAAAATGAAAGAGTATCTCACAAATCCGTCAGTCCCTGTACCCCCGACTCTAGGCCATCCTTTGAGCATTTACTTAAACGTTACTAAAACCGCTGCAGAAGCCATGCTAGCAAAAGAAATCGATGGAAAAGAAAACGCTATTTATTGCTTAAGCAAGAATTCCTACAGTATCAAGAAAGATATTCAAACATCGAGAAATTTTGCTTGGAACTGGTATAGTCTCCCAAGAAGTTAAGGCACTATTTACTAACTCATACTTTTCACATAGTTAGTAAAGGGGATCCCCTTAAATATCTCTTCACTAAACCGGCAGTAAACGGTGGAATATCAAGATGGATGATCATGTTGGCAAAATTTAACCTTAATTTCATGTCACAAAAATCCTTAAAAGGAAGTATAGTCTCTGAATTACTAGCAGACTCTCCAGATGAACCTCGACTTGAGGATTATGAGTTTCCTGACGAAGAATTGATCATGACCGAAGAACAACTTTCTCGTCATAGAGCATTACTCGAAGAGTAGGTTCACACATTTCAATGAGAAGAACAGCTTTAGCTCCATACACTAACATGAAGGGAGTTTTGCCAGTTGAATTCTTAACAGTTTTTCTTATTAACAACAAAACATTGTACAACTCATCAACCAATAGTCCTTTTGCTTTCTCAAGTTTCTTCCTCAATCCATCACCGATTATCTTATTGAGAGCTTCAACTTGTCCATTGGCCTGAGGATAACCTACGGAAGCAAAATTAGCAGAGATGCCTTGGTCTTCCAACCATTTTCTCAATTGTGGTGTCTCGAACTGCGGACCGTTATCAAACACAATAGATTGCGGAACTCCAAATCTTATGATGATGTTCTTCCATATAAACCATTGTACATCCGAGTGTTTGGTATTCTTCATCGGCTCTGCCTCCACCCATTTGGTGAAGTGGTCCACAGCTACCAACACATACTTTCTTTGCCTCGAAGCCTGAGGGTGTGGACCAAGGATGTCCATGCCCCATTTGGCAAAATGAAGTCGACTGATGATTGGGCTTGAAGCATTAGCTAGTTGGTGGTGCGAATTTCCAGACATTTGACATCTCTTACATTTCTTGACGTAATTCATAGCATCTTGCTTCAATGATGGCCAGTAATACCCTATGCGAAGCGCCTTTTCAGCCAAGGCTCGTCCCCCTATATGAGACCCACAAAACCCCTCATGTATGTCTTCCAAAACTTCTTTCCCAGGCTTGGGAGTGATGCACTTCAACAGCGGATGAGTAACCAATTTCTTGTATAACTGCCCTTGCCAGAGCACAAACCACGGATCTCTGGCCTTGACATACTTAGCTTATTGTGCATCGGCTGGCAGGATTCCATCTGTTTTATAAGCGATGATTTCATCCATCCATGTACTTCCCCTGCTAATAAAGTTTACATATCTTTCCTTGTCAATACTCTTCTTTTCCTTAACCTCCCAAAAAATAGTTCGGGGTGAGTCTCCTGTACCAGAATTAGCTAACTTGGACAGGGCGTCAGCGTGATTGTTCTCGGATCGGGGAACTTGCATTAACTCAAAACTTTCTAAATCCTTAACTTCTTCCTGTAATATTTGCAAATACTTGCTCATGCCCTCATCACGGGCTTCATAGTAACCCAAGTATTGACCCAAAATCAGTTGTGAATCAGACATAGCCTCTATCTTCCTAGCAACAGCGGCTTTACACATCTTAATTCCTTCAATTAAGGCCTCATACTCAGCTTCATTGTTTGAAGTTTGAAATTTGAACCTCATTGCATACTCGTACAAATCTCCTTCAAGAGATTTGCATATGATTCCCGCTCCACACCCATTTTGGGTGGATGATCCATCAACATGCAGTGTACAGTGGTCAATACTTGGCTTCTCGTTCTGTGGCCTAGTCACTTCAACTCTTATCCCTTAATCGCTTTCCTAGGTTCATACGAAATCTCAAATGAACCCAACTCGATAGCCCACTTAAGCATCCTACCAGAAGATTCTTTAGTTAGGCACGACTTAAGCGGCTGATCCGTGTAAACAATTATTTGTTGGGACAAGATGTAAGGCCTCAGTTTTCTGCTTGCTAAAAATAATGCTAATGCAAAATTTTCAATCGTGGCATATCTCAGTTCAGCCTTCTGGAGAATATGGCTAACAAAATAAATCGGTTGTTGAAATCTGTCTCTCTCAACCAAGAAGACAGCGGAGAGTGCATATTCTGATATAGCAAGTTACATATACAAAATTCCTTTTTCCTTGGGACTCACCAACATGGGAAGAGAATGGAGATGATGCTTTAATTTAATAAAGGCTTCCACAGCTGATTCGGTCCATTCAAATTTGTTGGCCTTCTTCTTGATCGTATCAAAGCAGAAGTGACACTTATCTCCAACCCTTGACAGGAACCTTCCCAAGGCTGCTAAAAACCTAGTTAACTTATGAACTTCCTTAAAACTCCAGGGAGATGTCATGTCCAACACGGCCTTGACCTTGTCTGGATTGACCTCGATCCCGCTCTCATCAGCAACGAATCCAAGAAATTTGCCTGATTTTACAGCAAAGACACATTTTTACGGATTCAATCTCATCTTATACTTTCTCAAAGTTTCAAAAGTTTCCTTCAAATCTGCTACATGATCCTCAGACTCTTTACATTTAAGAACCATATCATCAATATATGCTTCCATGTTTCTTCCCAACTACTACTTAAATACCTCGTTGACCAATCTCTGGAAGGTAGCGGGAGCATTCTTTAAACCACCAAAGGGCATTTTGTTGTGACACTACAGACCTATTTCCGTAACAAAAGCTATTTTTTTCCTAATCGTCCTCCCATAGAGGAATTTGGTGAAAGACTGAATAGGCATCCATAAAACTCAACAAGGCATGTCAAGCCGTAGAGTCAACCAACCGATGGATCTTGGCCAAAGGAAAGCTATCCTTAGGGCACGCCTTGTTTAAGTCTGTGTAATCCACGCACATTCTCATTGTTCCGTTGGGTTTTGGCACCAATACAACATTTGCCACCCAATCAGGATATTGGCATGGACTTCACCAAGATTTCTTTTCTTTTGCCTGACAGGCCTCATCTCACGCTTAACATTAAGTTTATGAACAGCTACCTCGAGATCAATTCCCGGCATTTCAAATGCAAAAATATCTTTGCATTGTCTAACTAAGGCTCTTATCCCTGCCCCAACATGTTCGTCAGGTGCATGTCCAATCTTGATTGTTCTATCAGGCTTCATCTCATCCAACACAAAATCTTCATGCTCACCTCCGGGTTGAGGTCTTAGGGATTTAAGCTATAAACAACCATTACTTGGTCTTTTGGAGCTTCTTCTAGTTTCCTTTTCTTACTTGGTTCGCCACTTTCACTTGACCAAGCTTCTGCTTTTAATGTGGTAACATAACACTCTCTTTCCAGTAGCTGGTCTCCATGAATTGTTCCCATAGCACCATTGTTACACTCATACTTCATGAGCATTAGGTGGGTAACAATAACTGCCTTGACAGCATTATGTGTTGGCCTTCAAAGAATCACATTATATTCCTGTAGTTCTTTCACTACAAGGAACTTGATGAACATGTTTCGAGCACAGTCTTTATCTCCTATTCGAACTGGCAAAGTCACAGTTCCCAAGGGATTGATAAGTCCTCCTCCAAACCCAATGATGGGATGGTGGATTGGTTCTAACTTCGATGAATCATACTTCAACTTTCTCAAACAGCTTTAATTGATTATATCAGATGAACTTCCTATGTCAACAAGTATTCTCTTTACCTTCATATTTGCCACTTTCAGCTCTACTACTAGAGGATCATCGTGGGGTGTTCGAAATTTTCGCTTGTCCTTGTCACTGATCATTACTTTTGGGAATTTAGTTTTAGCATCTTCCCCAGTCTCGGGTGATGATTTCCGGACTAGGCGTCGCACATATTCCTTACTTCCCTTCATTGTAGGACCTCTAGTAGCAAAGCCCCCAGAGATTACATAGACAACATCTTCTGTCTCATAGCCCTCCTTTGTCACCTCATTTGTAGAGTTTGACTTCTGCTTGGCACTCTTGTGAGAGGATTTGATTAAATGTTGACTAATATTCCCTTTTGCAGCAAGAGCTTCTAAAGTTCTCCGAATATTGAAGCAATCATTGGTATGATGCCCCACATCTTTGTGAAATTAGCAATATATACTTGAATCTCGATCTTCTTTTGCGCTTCTCAATGGGGGTGGATCATCAATGTCAACTTTCCCTCGGATCTCCTTAAAGACTTAATGGAGATCCTTAGTGAATTCAACTTTCGGTGTTTCATTCGCCTTTTTCTTCTTGTTTTAAACATTTAACTTGTTTGATGAGCCAGCCATCCAAGTGGCATGTCTCTTCTGATCTTTGTTTTTTGATCCGTGATCATTCTTCTTATCCTTGCAGGTGGAAGCGCATATCTCCTGAGCATGGATGAAGCATTCAGCCTCCTCCAGGATCCTCTTCAAGGTTTTACAATTCTTTTTAACTACATCAAACTCTAAGGTTCCATCGCGGAACCCTTTGAAGAAGCTATCAAAAAGCAACTCCTTCAGAGAGGTTAGGTATCTGCAATGATTCAAGATTGAATCGCTGGACATAGCTTCTTAAGGATTATTTTTCAACTTACACTATCTTAGCTAAGTGCATACTAGCCTTTTTCTCACGTTTGTTTGACATGAAATGATGTACAATAGTTGTACTTAGTTCATGAAAATTGTTAACAGACTGATCTGGTAGGGTATTGAACCACTTCTGCGCTATTCCCTTAAGTGTTGCCGTGAAATAGCAGCACCAGGTTGCATCATCCAAACCTTGAAAATACATCAAGTGTTTGTAGGTTGCCAATTGCTCTTCTGCATCAATTGTTCCATCAAAAGCCCCTACATTAGGCATCTGAAACTTAATTAGGCGAGGAGCCATCATGATTGGTGCAGCAAATGGGGTTGTCCAGTTCATAGAGATAGAGCCTACTTTATTCCCGAGAATACCTGTAGGATCATTAGGCACCTGATTGACCATATAAAGCTCCTCAGGTCTCACCCTGTTCTCCTAGTATTGGATCATTGCTCTCTTCTATCTTGATCTGCTTTTTCATCTTTCTTCTTTTCAATCTTGTATCTCAAATTCTCTTCCTCATCATGCTTATAAGATTCAAGAGTGAAGCGATGGGAGTCAGACATCTCTTTGGTTGCAGTTGAGCCAGACGACGCAGAGCGACTCTGTTCTCGTTGAGCTCGTTTATAGTTCAAATATTCTCTTGCGTCTTTACTAGATGCCCTCCTTTCATTCATGACTTCTCTAGCATCCTTACTAGATGTTCTTTTAGCCTCAAGATACACTCTAGCATCATGAGCTAATGACTTCTTGAATTCAATGAATTCTCTAGCATCGGATCTTGTCCTGCTTACTTCAGCGTGTCATTTTGCCACCTCCCGTTTTGGTTTATACTTAGGAGTGATAGACGGCGCCAAATGATGTAGAAAGAGTTCCTTGTAGGGTCACTTCAATTGAATACGTGGAGAGGGAACTAGAGAGCTAAACTTCAGACGGGCAGGTGTTGGCTTGTTCGCTTCCTAACGGCTCATAACTTGGTTTCTGCAAAACAAGGGAACAAAATCCTTGTAGGATTTTTCCCCCTCCGATGCTTAAGTAAGTATTTGTGGGAGGATTATGGTTAAATAACAATACTAATCTAGAGAGAGATTTTAGAGATAGAGACTCTAGTATTATGTATGAGAGTGAATGTGATTTAATGAATGAATGCCCCATGGGGTATTTATAGGCAAGATCACCAAGGGTGCCCGAGGGTTTTGGGACACTTGTCCCTTGGTGATTAGCTTGTGTCTTTTATGAGCCCTTGTTGGGCCTTTTCAACCTTTGGCCCATAGCATGGAGTAGTCTCTTCTCCTTAAACCGAACACGTGGCACGATCTAAAGGGCGACATGTAGTCGTCCATGTTGTCCGTAAACTGGATATAACTTGGCAATTTACATGATAAATGTGACACGTGGCCCAGTATTATGCTTACACGTGGCATGATATGGCGTGCCACATCAATATCAAAGCACTGTAATTACAATCCTTCATGATATGATACATAAGGAAGTAGAGGTATACGTGGACGACATGATGGTGAAGACCAAGGAAAGGACTGAACATACCCTTGCCTTGAGAAAGTTCTTCGAAAGACTTCGAAGGTTCAACATGAGACTCAATCCTCAAAATGTTCCTTCGGAGTTACTTTTCGAAACCTTCTGGGTCATATGGTTATTGCTAGAGGCATCGATATCGATCTAACAAAAATCAAAGCCATCGTGTCTTTACAACCATCAAAGTCCGAAAAAGAAATTCGGGGAATCTTAGGAAGACTTCATTACATAAGCAGATTCATTTCCAAGCTTACCATGGTATGTGAGCCCATCTTCAGGAAGTTAAAGAAAGATTCCCTTAAAGAATGGGATCATGACTGCCAACAAGCCTTCGATAAAATCAAAGAGTATCTCACAAATCCGTCAATCCTAGTACCCCCGACTCTAGGCCATCTGTTGAGGCTTTACTTAACCATTAGTAAAACCAATGCAGGAGCCATGCTAGCACAAGATATCGATGGAAAAGAAAACGCTATTTATTACTTAAGAAAGAATTCCTACAGTATCAAGAAAGATATTAAAACATCGAGAAATTTTGCTTGGCATTGGTATGGTCTCACAAGAAGTGAAGGCACTATTGACTAACTAATACTTTTCACATAGCTAGTAAAGGGGATCCACTTAAATATCTCTTCACTAAACCGGCAGTAAACGGATGAATATCAAGATGGATGATCTTGTTGGCCAAAATTAACCTTAATTTCATGTCACAAAAATTCATAAAAGGAAGTATAGCGTCTGAATTAGTAGCAGACTCTCCAGATGAACCTCGACCTGAGGATTATGAATTTCCCGACGAAGAATTGATGTTAATCGAAGAAGAAACTTGGTCCTTGTACTTTAATGGTACCTCCAATAAACAAGGGTGTGGGGTCGGTGTTCTGCTAATCTCTCCCAAAGAGGAGCACATGCTCATGTCAGTAAAATTAGACTTCGACGTGACCAATAACGCCGCTGAATATGAAGCCTACATCATAGGGCTCAAGGTTGTGGTGGCCTTGAAAGTACAAGAGCTAAGGGTCTACGGAGATTCTTCTTTAATCATCAACCAAACCTCTAGAAGATGGGCTCCTTATCAAGTCCATTTGGAGAAAATTTCATCCCAAATCGAAGATATTGATTACACTTACTTAAAGAGAGAGGACAATAAGTTTGCCGATCCTTTGGCTAAATTGGCATCAATGATCCACATCACAAGTTCTTTGACAAAAATGCCCTTGGTGGTCGAAAGAAGAAAAGAACCGGCCCATGTGTGCATGGTTGAAGAAGACAACGAGGTAAAAGACCTCACAAAGAGGAAACTTGGTACAGTGACATCAAGAACTATTTAGAGAACCAACAATATCCCTTTGACGCATCGTAGATAGACCAACGCGCTCTAAGACTCCTAGCTTCACAGTACATCGTTCAGACATGAGATCTATCTAAAAGACATCACAATGGTTTATACCTCCAATGTGTGGACAACAACGAGGCTCAACGGGTCATGGATCTAGTGCATTCGGGCATATGCGAGACTCATACGAATACTCGACTCTACTTTCCCCAAAACAGGCATTAACTTTTGGAACGTCTTATTGCTTGTTAGATATGCAAAGAAATTAAATTTGAATTCCCAGCCATGGATACAGATCCAAGGTCGAGCATGAAGCTATGGGTCAGTAGGCTTTAGGAAATATAATAGCATTAACTTTTCCAAAATCTTAGTGGATACAAAAGAATATGTTGCACCAGAATCAAACAAACCTTTAACAGGAAGAGAGTGAATAGAGAATGTACCCGTAATCACATCCTTACTAGCATCCTGTCACAAATGACCCAATGGCCTACCCATTGTATTGGAACAAGGGCATAAGCATCCTCCAAGGGGAGCCGCCCATGTGTTGTGCCAAAAAAACCTATGTCCCTATAGTAGGCAGTTTTAAGGAAAAGATAGTGCTACAGGATAATACTAGATGTGCAGATAAACTGTACCTTTTGGGCGGCAGTGCTATACTTATCCAATAATGTTCAAACTTGGCATGGAGGTTGCCTATTGCAATGGAAGAGTATGGAAGGCTCTAGAAACTCATTGAAAGGTATAGATTACAACGGCACATTCCGAAAGGTTCTGGAACCTTATGAAGCAAGTTGCTAGGATATTCTCAGGTGGGTGACTCTAGAGTGTTATAGTATGTTCTAGTGGATGCATAGATGGTTCTAGGTTATTCTCATATGTACATAAGAGTATGTAAGACCTAGAAGGATGTAGGAAGAGGTTGTGTAGGACCCTCCATTTGAGGAGGTTAGAATGATCTAGGTTAGACATAGTAGGAAGGGGTGTTGCCTATAAATACCCAAGGCATTCATTTGTACAGGCATTCAGCAAAGTTGTAAACACATTCACACACTAATAAAAAGCCTTTCAAGCACTTGTGTTCTTGCTAACTACTTACTTAGCCAAATACACACAAACACATCAACTACCTTTCTTAGCAATACTTAGCTTAGCTTTGGGGTTGCCTGACTTGTCTTACGACGAGAGTGTAAGCGAATTGCACAGGTGAGCGACTAGAGAAAGAGTCAGCGCGTGATAAGTGTTATCAGAGCCAGGTTAGCTATTGCTATCGGGTCGAGTGGTTGCTACGTCCGTGTGACAATGGAATCTAATAAGGAGAGTAGAATCATTTTGGGTGACGAACAACCAGTTGGCAAGAAGCTTACTAAGAAGGAGCTTGAGGTTAAGGTTGCAAAGATGGAGATGAGTCTTGGTGATCCCTTTGGCGACATCACTGCTCGATGAGAGGGTGGAACACCTTGAGAATTCCATGCCCACATTTAAGGCTTGAGTGGGAACAGTGGAAGAGAAAGAGAGTGACGTGGCACAATGGCTGATGTGCTACGAGCGGAGATGGGGATCATCCCCGACACTCTCAATGGGGAGCTCCAAGGGTTGAAGGAGCTAGTTGAGTCCCTTAAGGGGGACATCAACTTGTGAAAGGTGGCATGGGCAGGGGGTGCCACATTTTGGGAAGGTCCTAAGATGAAGATTTCCGAACCGCCAAAGTACCAAGGGAAGAGAGATGCTAGCGAGCTCGACAACTTCCTTTGGAGCGTCGTAAAGTACTTCGATGCAATGAGGGTGGACGATGATGCGTCCAAGATAAAAATCGCCACATTGTACTTGGGGGATAATGCCATCCTTTGGTGGAGAAGGCGCGAGTCGGACATTAGGAATGGAGTTTGCACCATGAACACATGGGACGAGTTCAAACTCGACTTTAAGAAGCAATTTTATCAGAGAATGTCGAAGAGTTGGCCATGAAGAAGCTTCATGGGTTGAAACACAATGGTACTATCCATGAGTACGTGCATTGAAGCAATTCTCAACCCTTATGTTGGAGGTGACACAGCTGCCCGACAAGGCACAACATCTCTACTTCATGGATGGTCTTCAACGATGGGCCGAAAAGGAGTTGAAGAGGTGTAACGTGCAAACATTAGTCGAGGTCATCGTAGCAGCCAAGTCCTTGACAGAATTCAAGCACGATTTGAAGAAGGACAAGAACGGTAAAAAGGGCGGTGACAAGGTGACAGGTGGGGGAGCAAAGCCCACCAATGATCGCGAAAGTGGGGGAGGCAAGCCATTCAAGAAGAAGGACAAGGGGAAGTCTAACTACGATGGAAGCCGAAGAACCGCGATTGCTACTTATGCGGCGGGCTGCACATTGCAAGGGAGTGCCCACAACGGCAGAAGCTCAATGCCATAGTAGCAGCATACGAGCAACAGGCCGGGTAAGAGGAACAAATGGGGACATGGCGCTTGCTAAATAGCGTCGAGGCTACCATCGAGAAGCCCAAGTGGTAGAACAACGCGACTAAGGTAAGCATTCTACCCCAATCGAAGAAATATCCCCTTACGTTTGTTGAAGCTATGGTGAATGAAAAAGTTTCAAGAGCACTCCTTGACACGGGAGCTACTCTTAACTTTGTGGATGAAAGGGAGGCCACAAGGTTGGGATTACGCTACACCAAGGAGAAGGGCACTTTAAAAACAGTGAACACCTCACCCACCCCTATCCATGGTGTTGCAGGGGGAGTCCCCATTTGTTTGGAAGAATGGAAGGGGATGATTGATTTTAACAATTGTCACTATGGACGATTTTTCTTTGGTGCTCGGGATTGAGTTCATGGATGTCGTAAGACGATGGCCTTTTGAGAGGGATAGAACAATGAAGATCTCAAAGGATCATGAGGCTTGTTCCATTCCATTTGATCGGGAGGTCGTGGAAGCCATGTTGTTGTCAGCAATTCAACTCAAGAATGGAGTACAAAAGGGGCAAGCAACATTTTTTGCTACACTTGTTGAAGAGGAGTCTCATGCAGTTGAGGTTCCTAAGGAAGTTTCAGAAATCTTGAAGGAGTTCGAAGATGTCATGCCTTCTTAACTGCCCAAGAGACTCCCTCCACGAAGGGAGGTCGATCACAAGATTGAGCTGGAGGCAGGGGCGAGGCCTCCAGCCATGTCACCTTATAGGATGGCCCTTCTAGAACTAGAGGAGTTAAGGTAGAAATTGAAGGAGCTGCTCGACGTAGGGTTCATCAGGCCATCCAAGGTACCGTTTGGAGCAATAGTGTTGTTCCAACGGATACACGATGGGTCATTACGCATGTGCATCGACTACCGAGCATTGACCAAGGTAACCATCAAGAACAAGTATCCCATTCCTTTGGTTGCCGATCTCTTTGAAAGGCTCAATAAATCCAGGTATTTTTCTAAGCTTTCGCACGGGGTATTGGCAAGTACGGATTGGCAATGGAGATGAACAAAAGACAACTTGTGTGACCCGCTATGGGTCTTGTGAGTTCTTGGTAATGCCATTTGGACTCACCAATGCCCCAACGACATTCTGCTCTTTGATAAACAAGATCTTCCATCCATTTCTTGATATTTTTGTGGTCGTCTATCTCGACGATATAGTCGTGTATAGCGACTCGTTGCAAGATCATGTGGAGCATTTGCAACAGCTGTTCACGGTGTTAAGGGAGAATGAGTTATATGTAAAGAAGGAGAAGTGATCATTCGCCCAAGGGGAGGTGTCTTTCCTTGGACACCACATCAAGGATGGAAAAATTATGATAGAGCGGGTGATAGCCTGTCGAAGTGGCTACCAAAGATAAACCATACGAGGCACACTAGGCTACTAGTAAGGGCAAGTAAGGATCGAATCCCACGAGATAAAGGTCTTTACACTAAGGCGGTCTAAGGGGTAAGTTTAAGTTGGTTTTATTTCAGAAGAAATATTGTCACTAATGTTGATTTATTTTAGCTTGATTTTCAGAATTAAAGACGACTAAGGTAAGGGATACACCGCTCACTTCCTACATGAAGACGCGGATTCCTAGGTTAAACCGAACGTAGAGGGGAATGTCAAGGGGAAGTCATTCTAAGAGTCATGTCTACTCTCTCGATCTAGCATGACAAGTGGAATTATGAACACGATCTATTCTCATGGCATGAGCATAATACGACTCCTAAGCACTTTTTCACGAAGACTAGTAATATCCCTTAACTTGAACACCTATTCTCATGGTTTTCAAACTAATCAAACACGGGGAGTCTTTACTCAACTTCATCTCATGATCCCTCGTTGAGGGACCTAAGACGACATCTATGGAAGCAAGTCATAGATCACGTAATTTAAAACCCAATGTAACGACTCTAGTTACCCCCCAGCTCGGTTTTTAGTAGGAACCTACTCATGTCATGAAGAAGGTGAGGATTTCACCCACACCTTGGCACTAAAAACTACTCACTACACTTTTTTTAAACAAATACATAATTTTATTCATGATTACAAATTATAGCAAAGAAATTAAATAAGTTATGACAATGGTTTATAAACTAAACTAAACAAAAGTTATTAAAAAGAAAGAGATTTGTTTGATTATCAATGTTATTACACATAAATAAGTTATGCACGTGATTTAACCAAACTACAAAAGCAATAGGGAAAATGAAGACAAGGACAAGGTTTAATCTCGAGAGTATTTAAGACTTACAGCAATAATGCAAGGACAAGATTAACTTGAGACGAAAACTTATGAACTTGAAATAATGAAAGCAATGAAGATAAGGACATGTTTAACTTGATAAAAGCTTTAATAAACAAAACTTAAAGTAAGAAAATAGCTACAAGAATTATAATTGAAATGGGAATTGAAGATGAATTAATAATTGTAGCATGAAGCTTGAATAATTGTAATTAAAGAACCTTGAAACTTTACTCCAATAATACCCCAATACAATCATGATTAACCAAGAACAAGTAACCAAGAAGCTTTGAATATCAACCAAGAACACAAAACTAAGAACTCCAAACTAAGAACATGAACATGAAACCAAGAACTTTGAATAACCAACTTTGAATTAATTAAGGAAACATTGAATTACGACTATTGAATTTATCAAGAACTAACCACTAATCAAATACAATTAATCTAGAGAGCAAAATGAGAGTTTCTAATTGTCTTATACTAACTTCTAGCTATTTCCAACAATTTCTAACTCTCCCTCACTGCTGAAAAAAACCAGGTATATATAGTAGAGTTTAAACCCAAAGCAAGTGGGTAATTTGAAGAAGAGAAAACTTAAAGTTCGCCAGACCAGGGGCGTAGCGGCCGCTACAAGAAGGTAGCGGGCGCTCCTGTAGCCTAGCGGGCGCTACCCCCTGTTTTCCTTTCTTTCCTTGTTTTGAGGCACTCGCTTTATTTGTGTAAGTGAATTGCCAAGCACCTCTCAGTCTTCCCACTTCGCTGCACTAATCTAGCGATATCGCTAGTAAAACTTGCGATATCGTTAGAACCTTGAGCAAAACCTGAAAGGATCTTGAAAAAGGCTTTAAACTTCGATCGAACCGACCCAAATCTTCACAAAGCATACTACTCCTCTCATTTCATGTAATGTCTCAATTTATGAACCAATTGGGAAATCCTACAAAAATGAGATAAAACACAAAATAGAGTAAAGCTAAAATATGTGGGAAAGGGAAAAGAGAAAAAAAAACTATATAAACAAGGAAAAACTGAGAAACAAGGGAGAGAAAACTAGCTAAAGTAACTAACAAAACTACACAAAAAGTAAAGAAATGAACACTACATCAGTGGGACAAAGTGAAAGCTATCAATGAGTGGGAGCCGAGTAAGAACGTCACGGAGCTTCGTTCTTTTCTTGGGTTAGCTAACTTCTATCGGAGGTTCATCAGCAGCAGTTCAGCGACGACGGCAAAATTGATAGATTTACTCAAGAAGAAGGTTCAATGGTATTGAGTGCCGGAGTGTCAAAAGACATTTGATGATTTGAAGGAAGCAGTCAACAAAAAACCAGTCTAGCCCTGCCCGACTTATCAAATCCATTTGAACTCCACACCGTTGCATCAGGTTTTGCCACTGGTGGGGTGCTCATGCAAGAAGGACACCCCATCGCTTATGAGTCGCGAAAGTTGAATGACACGGAAAGGCTCTACCCAATGCATGATAAGGAGATGACATCTATCGTTCATTGCTTGCGGATATGAAGGCACTACTTTCTTGGGAGCTGGTTCACCATCATGACCGACAATGTGGCAACAAGTTACTTTCAAAATCAAAAGAAGCTTAGTCCTAAGAAAGCCCGATGGCAAGATTTCCTTGTGGTGTTCAACTATGTCATGGAGTATAAGTTAGGCAAGGTAAATTTTGTTGGTGATGCTCTTAGCTGGAAGGACATGCTTGCTAGTGTAAGTAGTGTCACTAGCAACCTCCTTGAACGGATCAAGGAAGCACTTGCCCAAGGTCCAATGGCCAAAGGGATCATGATATTGGCCAAAGAAGGGAAGACACGGCGATTTTTGGCAGAAGATGGTCTGCTATAGACTACAGTGTGTCGCATGTATGTGCCTAAGTGGCGCAACCTTAGGCGAGACGTTATGAAGGAGTATCATGACTCAATGTGGGCTGGACATCCGGGGATGCAACGCATAATGGCACTCTTAGAGGAGCTTTACTATTGTCCTAACATGCGGAGTGATATCGAGGCTTATGTGAAGACATGTCTTGTAGGCCAGCAAGACAAGGGTGAACAGCAAGTGCCGGCGGGAGTATTACAACCATTGCCTATACCGGAAAAGCCATGGGAAAGCGTCTCTATGGATTTCATTTCATCCTTACCCAAGTCTGAAGGGTGTGGCTCTAAAATGGCGGTGGCTGATCGCTTCTCCAAATAAGGCACCTTTATACCGGCACCAAGGGATTATACAGGTGAGCATGTCGCCAAGTTGTTTTTCATGCATGTTGTCAAATATTGGGGGCTTCCTCGCAGCATCATACATGATCGTGACCCAAGGTTTACGGATAAGTTTTGGATGGAGCTATTCAAGTTATTGGGGTCAGGCCTGCATTTCTCCATAAGCTTCAACCCACAAACCGATGGGCAAGCTGAACGGGTGAATGCCTTGTTGGAGTTATACTTACGACACTTTGTGAGTGCCAATCAGCGAGATTGGGATAAGTTAATTGATGTGGCCTAATAATCCTATAATTTACAACGTTTTGAGTCAACGCAACAAAGCCCATTTGAGATAGTTATGGGGCAACAATCGTTGACTCCACATGCCGTGGTCTCTAGTTATGCTGGGAGTAGCCCGGCCGCATATTGGCTTGTAAAGTGGTGGCACGAGCAATTTGACATTAATAAGGCATACTTGGACAAAGCAGCCAAGGAAATGAAGAAGTGTGCAGACCAGAAAAGGAGGCCCAGGGAGTTCCAAGTGGGCGACTTAGTCGTGGTTAAGTTGTTGCCACAACAGTTCAAGGCGTTCCGAGCAGTGCATAAGGGGCTAGTGCGCAAGTATGGGGGTCCATTCCGTATACTTCACAAAGTTGGGAAGGTCTCTCCTCAAGTTGAGCTGCCACCTAAACTCAAGATCAATCTAGTGTTTCATGTGAGCATGCTCAAGCCCTATCATGAAGACAATGATAATCCGTCGCGGGGCATGTCACAACGAGAACCCACAGCCGTCATGATATCATTTGATTGGGACATTAATGAAATAGAGGCAAAGAGGCTCATCCGACAAAGAGGTGTGCCAAATTACAACGAATATCTCATTCGATGGAAGGGACTCTCGGAAAGTGAGGCAACATGGGAGAAGGAAGATGACTTATGGCAATTCTGGGATAAGATCGAGGCATTTGATTCGCGGCCTTGACGGGGTGGTGAAGGGCTCGGGTTGGGGAGCATGTCACAGATGACCCAATGACCCACCCATTGTATTGAAACAAGGGCATAAGGATCCCCCTAGGGGAGCCGCCCATGTATTGTGCCAACAACACCTATCTCCCTATAGTAGGCAGTTTTTAGGAAAAGTTAGTGCTGTTGGTAGGGGTGGGCATAAAAACCCGACCCGGGGAACCCGACCCGAAAACCCGACTACCCGGTCAAGAAAACCCGGGTATTTTTGCATCCAATTATAAATTTTCCGGGCCGGGTACCCGGCGCGCTAAATTTGTTCTCAATTCGGGCCGGGTACAGGTATTCCTATGGGTTTGGCGGCTACCCGAAACCCGGAAACAATGTTTTCTTATTATTCACTTGTGGGCTTGTAAACTTGTTGAGTTGGGCCTTTGAGAAAAATTAAGTGACACTCCCAAATCAGTAAATCACTCACACTCACACTCACACTCACACTCACACTCACACTCACAATTCACAATTCACAAACCCCTATCTCACACCCACAAACTCTCACCCCAAAACCCTAGATCACAACCTCTCACAAACTCACTCTAGATCACTCACAGGAGGCGGCAAGTCGGCGAGGCGGCGAGTTGTCAATCACAAATTCACAAACAATCAATTCATTCGTTTGTTAGGTATTTCATTTAATTTGATCGTTTTTTATTTATTTGTGTTTGCAGATTTAGTTTGTTAGGGTTTGTGATTTAATTTGTGTTTTTTTATTTATTCAATTAATTCGTGAATTCATTTGTTTTTTGCAGATTTAGTTTGTTAGGTTTTGTGATTTAATTTGTGTTTATTTAATTAATTCATTTATACACAAATCGCTCTTAGTTTTTTTATTTCATTCATGATTTATTCAATTAATTGCTGTTATACTCACTTGTTCGTGATTTAGTTTTATTTAGTTTTATTTTTTTGTTTTTTTTCTTTTATTCCGTTTTTTTCATTCTTTTGTTTTTTATTTTATTTTTCTATCTTTTTTTAATTATGTTACGCTAAATTTGAAAGTTAGGGAACTTCTTAAAGCTTTTCTTGCGGTTAATTTATGTGGGGTTTGATTGTTTTGTAATTTTATAATGTTTGAATTATTTGGGAAAATATGCAAGTGGGTTGTTGTTATTAGTTATTAAATTTGGTTGATTCGTGAGAAAGATTGATACTGTAAGCCGTAAGGTGTTATTTGCTGAATTTTTATTTTTTTTGGGTTGTTTTATTTTATTCTTTTTATTGTGGGTTATTGTATTTTATTCTGTTTTTTTTATGTATTTTTTGTTTTATTTTTATTCTGTTTTTTTTTTTATTATTTTTCTGTTATTTAATGTTGATGTGTTGGTTTTAACTTTTAATTGTTATTTTTCAAATTCATTTTCTGAATTGATATTGTTTCTAATTTGTTCCCAAGATTGGATGCGAACTAGTTATGAACTTATTAAGATAGAGGAAGTATGCTAGAATTGGAGAGTATAGAAGAAGGTTAGTGCATCTAATATTTAATGTTGACAACTTTATATCATTTCATTTGCAATCTATATTGTTGGTTTGCTCTTGTTTAGCAAATGATGTTATGTGTTTGAGTTTTGTAGGAATGTCCGATTTGGTTGTAGACCAACCAACTATCATAATTGATGAGACTTTTAAAATCACCTCCATGACTAGTGAAGATTGAAGATTTGGTTAAATGTTATGCTTTCTTGTTAGTTGAGTAGTTGTGAAATTGTGAGACTTTGTTATGTTTTGTTTTAGTCATGGATTAATTGATTGTAATTTGTGAAACTTTGTTAAAGACTTGTAAGTTGTGGACTTTTTTTTATGGCTTTGAAAAGACTTGTAATTTTGAAACTTTGTTAAAGACTTGTAATTTGTGAACTTGTGAGACTTTGGTTGCGGACTTTCGGGGCACATTATTACCTTGTTGAATAATTGTATAAAAGTAAGCACGTACACCTACTCAATTACGTAAAGTTGCTCAAGGCAACATAAATAAGTAATTACATAATTATAGTCTTTAGTTTTAAACCAAAACAAACAATGAATAAGCGGGTACCCGCTTACCCGACCAGGGTAATTCGGGTACGCGAAAAAACGACGTAGGGCTTGGGCACTAAAATTGACTACCCGAAAGTGCGGGACCCGCTAATGCACAACCCTAGCTGCAGGATAATACTGGATGTGCAGATAAAATGTACCTTTTGGGCGGCAGTGCTATACTTCTCCAACAAAGTTCTGCATTGGAAGAGTATGGAAGGCTCTAGAACCTCATTGGAAGGTCTAGAGTACTACGACACATTCTGGAAGGTTCTGGAACATTATGAAGCAAGTTGTTAGGATATTCTAGGGTGGGTAACTCTAGAGTGTTCTAGTGGATGCATAGATGGTTCTAGGTTATTCTAACATGTATAAGAGTATGTAAGATCTAGAAGGATGTAGAAAGAGGTTGTGTAGAACCCTCCATTTGAGGAGGTTAGAATGTTGTAGATTAGACATAGTAGGAAGGGGTGTTCCCTATAAATACTCAAGGCATTCATTTGTACATGCATTCAGAAAGTTGCAAACACATTTACACAATAATAAAAAGCCTTTCAAGCACTTGTGCTCTTGCTAACTACTTAGCCAAATCCACACAAACACATCTACAACCTTTCTTAGCAACACTTAGCTTAGCTTTGGGTTTGCCTGACTTGTCTTCCGACGGGAGTTTAATCGAGTGCCACACGTGAGAGACTAGACAAAGAGTCAGCGTGTGACAATCCGCTTAATTTGAGCCATCACATTCAGCCTTCCAGTATTTGAGGCCTTAGTCTGACCCCCTCCATATCCACCTCCATTCCTATTTCCGGCTTGTTGCATTGCCTTTCCTCCCATGTTTCCTTGGACACCCTTCTGTTGAACTGCAGTTTAATTCCCTTTGAACTGAGACAATTGTCCTTCCTTTCTCTTGTTCTTACAGAAGCACTCATACTCACGGTGTCCAAGCTTGTTGCACAAATGACAAATCACTGGGTTCCCAGCTCAATCCTTGCCTGGGTGATTATTAGGACATTTCTTGTAGAAATACACATGACCTCCTTGATTAGCCATCTGAGCCCTATTCCCATTTCCATTAGCAGGCTTCCCAAAGTTTCCCTTATTACCCTGAAAGTTATTGTTGAAACGAGGATTATTAAATCCACCATGACTCCCTTGTTGGTTAAAGTTTCCTCCACCATCCTTTCTTTTCTCTCTCATCTCACCTTCTTTCAGCATCTCCTTCTGCTTCCGTTCTAAGGCATACAGATGTGCAACTCTACCATATAACTCATCCAAAGACTCAAAGACTTTCCCAACTAGTTGCAATTAGTTGTCTAGTGTAACCCTCTCTCAAAACGACTAGCCTTCAACTTTTCTGTTGCTATAGCCTCCTTAGCAAACCTACAGAACTCTATAAATTTCGAGTAATATTCAATAACTGACATACTCCCCATCTTATGCTCCAGAAACTCATCGGTTTTCTACTTCTGAAGGAATACAGGATAAAACTTATTACGAATCTTTTACTGAAACACAGCCCAATTAAACCTTGGCATAGCCCTAATCACAACTTCATTTTGTGATCACCAAAGATCAGCTTCTCCTCTAAGATAATAAACTGCATGGTTTACCTTACACTCCTCTAGACAATCAACTGCCCCAAATAGCTTATTAAATTCTCTCAGCCATCTCTCTACAATAGTTGGATTAGGTTCTCCTTCATAAGTAGGCGGCTTACTTTGAGCAATTTTCTTGAAAAGTTCCCCAACAGGGTCACCTCCATTACCATTTCCTCTAGCAGCTAGCTGCTCAACTATAGTAGCTAATTGCGTCACTACATCATTTAGCTGATTGTTGTTACGCTCAACCATCCTATTTCTCATGTAGAGGGAAAAGACCTTAATATTAAACTTTGTCTAACTCTAAGTTAGAACAACCCAATCTTATAACATAACATAAAAGCATTTCCTCAATTCGTCTCACAAAAGAAATTCCCATTCTTTTAGAGCGAATGATTCACTTAGTTTTGATTGTTTGCACAACCATTCAAATAAAATATAGCACATAATATTGAAAAAATTTCCCTTGGTTTTGCTCTACTTAGGCATCAATCCAAAAATATTTGACTCATTTATTATTCTTTTCTCATAAGGTTTCTTAAATGCTTAGTTTCCTAAAGTTTCTTATGGCTCACTGCCACTTATTCACAAAATAAATAACAATCTAAAATGTCTAACATTCTAAAAATAAACAATACTAAACAATATTAAACTAACTCATATCTACAACGAATCTTCTATACATTAACATTATCCTACTTATCCTTAGACACCACATATTTCTTAGGTATGAGCCCGGAATCATCTTTAACATCATCTTCCATATCCTCCTCAATATCTTCATCCATATCTTCTTCAGCGTCAAGCTCATTTTCTTCTTCTTCGGAATCAGTCACCAAGTCCACAAACACTAGAATCACCTGGTTTGGATTCTCAATCTCATAACACGAACTATCGTTCGACTCATAGCCTTGAGAACATGAGGTAGCTTCATTTTCACTCATTCCGTCATTCTCTTGACCACTTGGGACTTGTGTGGGTGGGGTCTCCTCACCTGCATCTAACTCTAGAAATTCTTGCTCCTTCTTTGCAATGTATTCCTCCAAATACTTCCAACACAACCCCATTGACCATTTTGATCCTTCTGCTTGGTGTAGTTTGGAAGTCATCCAATGACATGAAAATCGATAAACTTCGCCTTAATCTCCAAATAGGGTGGACGATTTGGCAAGCAATTAACAGTTAAAGCAGACGTGATGGGTTTGGCCCCATTGTGGTAACTTTAGCATGGAACTCAAGTATGAACAATGAAACCGAATTTTCCATACATATTGAGGTGGACTCTCATAGTCCTTCTTCTCCAGAGTTCCTAATTGAGTTTCCCTACAAGGCATATTATCCACCATCCTACACGACACTTAAAACTAATGGGCCTCCTTCCCACAACAAAACCAAGATAACAGTTCTAAAACAAAAAGGTTTGGTGCCTAACATACAATTTCTTCTACACATAACTATCCACATAGGCAACACTTCAAAACATGTATTTAAATGCATGAAGGAGAAGAAATAATGTCTATCCTACATGCCAAAACTTTCTACCCAATCTCACCACATGATATGAAAGCAATAACACATAGTGCATACCTGAATTTCTTGCATATCTACACATTTAAGGGATTTTAAAACTCTTATTTTTTTTCATAACTTTCTATTTTTGGAAATTACTATGTTTAGAAAAATTTCCATTCCTAGTCACTTTCTAAAAAAAGAAATTCCTCTTTCCAAAATAAAACTTAGGGTACCCCCAAAAATAAAAATTTATTTTATTTCGAAAACTTAGCTTTGGTAACCACTTTGTAACACCCTAGAAATTCTTACCTTCCTTCTCTAGATTTTCCGGAAATATTATAACATCAATAAAGATTAATAATTATCAAAAACTCCTAAATATCTAGGAAAAACCAAAGTATTACCGCCACCGAGAAAACAACTAAGGCTTCAAAGTACGAGAGCGGAAGTCTTTAAAAACCAAAACCAAATTAAAACTCCAATTGAAACTTAAAAGTGAACTCAAAACAAACCAAAGTGAAAACCAAAAGAAAACCTAAATAATTCTTTATTACACTTCAGAACCATCTTAATGGCCCTTCAAAACTAAATATACTTTAAACTTCAAAACAAAAGTCAACATCAAATAAATAAATAACTAACTAACCCATAAAGCATTAAACTAAGAAAACTACGATGCAAGCACTCTCACTCTAGCCCAGCATGATTGACTGATGCCTACTTGTACCTGTAGCTTTCTCTTATTCTAGACAACTACTCGCCAACAAGTGGGTCATCTTAGGGCCAAGTCAAAGACAAAGCCATGCACACAAACACTCACAATCAGCAAAGCTAAGTACATAAATACCAAAGACTGTGCAAAACATGATTAATAATGAAAATAAAATAAAAGTTTAAATCACATACTTCTTACCGTTGACAAATCTTCACCTGCGCATAGACTCAACTCAAACAATATTACTTAATATATTTATACTTTAGATGTCGCATCGAACGGGTTTCCTTCCTTCAAAGTCGCCCTATTGGGCATCAACATGGGAGTAACTCCAAGAAGGTATTACCTATGTCACATAAAGTGACGGAATTCCAGTACATTAAAAATATAAAAGAGTACGTCTTGTACCCCAATTAGAAGTTATAGATCACTGTTCCATACGACTCCCTACATTGTTCATACTCAACATATATATGTTCTAAAAGTTTTGGTGCGAATCCCCTTTCACTTTACATGATTAACCGGTTTAACAATATTATGACTCACCCACATCAACACATAGAAGCATGCATGACATCAAACAAACCATATTAATTATCATAGATTTATAGTGATTCTAATAATAATCATGTGTGTCCTTTAATTAAACAAAATTTCATTTACCACACATTAACTGTGACTGGCTAACTATTTACCTTTTCCTTGACAACACATTAAACTGTGAGTGGCTACATATATAGATAAATATAAATATTTTCTCATTACTCCGTGAGAATAAAAATTCACTAACTACCTTTCTTGTTGATTAAGTTACTAATCAGCTTAAATAACTTTCTTTCTTCTTCATTAAGCTATTGGCCAACTTTAAAAATTAATTTAACATTCCAATTACTCATGATAAATTAATATTCCTATGAAGACGGAATGTCAAAACACTATAAAAAGTTGTACTTTCATACTAGAATACTTCTCATGCAAGTCAACTAAACAACAATTCATGTTCACATTCATAGCATATAAGTTCATCAATTAAGCATGATTCTACTATATTCTTGCCTTTAGTACTTACGTACCTTGTAAAGTGGTGGTGATCCGCCACAACTCCTAGAAATCAACCAACTTGAAGTCTCCAAAATAGAGAAAATTGAAACTATATTAAAACCTTGTTGACTAACTTCTATAACAACTCTAAACTAACTTTTTATGTTGTAAACTTGTCCAAAACGTTCCCTATATGGTCTCTATTCAATTCCATACTTTATTTTAATTTTTCTTTTGTGAAATACTTGATTTTCGATAATTTAAAAAAAATGGCAGCATTATAGAATTTCTTAAAAACACTTAAAAACCCTTCTAAATATCATATTTTGATCATAAAATATTATAGTCATGTCCTAAGATCATCATACAATATTTAGATGCATTAAAAATAATTATGACTACTTATTTCAATTGTTACTATTTTTATTGTGCATGAACATGTGTTAATAAAAATTCACAGCTTTATTTAATTCTTCAAAACTCATTAAAAACTCATCTAAACGTCATTAATCAATCATAAAACTCTTTTACAATCTATTATCATCATCATACATCTAATTTATGCTTTAAAAAAACTTTTCACGAAATAAAACATGTTCATAATATTTTTACCTTAGTTCTCATGATTATAAAAATTAGACAGCAATAATAACTAACTTTAAAACCCTTTAAGATCAATCTAAACTTCATAAAATCATCACAAATTCATACATCAACAATTCATGATCATAATATTGAAATTTAAATCATTAAAAACCATAAAACCATGAATTTCATTATTTCACAAAACCTAATTTATAATTTCATGATCAACTTCATAAGTTCATACTTTAAACATAATCATAATTTTATAAAACATAATTAAAATCATAAAAACATGATCAAACATAATTATAAACATGAATTTTGAAAGATTGAATTAACAAGATAAGAGATTTTTGTATTAAGAAGTCCGAAATTACCAAAGACAGGAGGAAGGTGGCAGGCGAGGAGGCCGGTGGTGGCTGACACGGCTGCAATAGGGGAGGCACCGACGCGATGGCTCTGGTGGGAGGGTGACGAAGGGAAGTGATGAAGAGGAAGAAGGTCCGACTTCTTTTTTTTTTCAATTTTTTTTCTATCAAAAATTTATTAAAATCCTAAATCTCTAGACTGCAAAATCAATCTAATTTTTGGAGTTTTAAGGGGTATTTATAGGCCCCAAAATAGGATTTGCTGCAATTACATAAATACCCTAATATTTGAAATTACTTTTGTGCCCTTGTTTTAAAACAATTTAGGAAACTCTAAAAATTCTATTTTTACAAACTTTTTAAAATATTTAACAAAACTTAAAATAAAACGAAATATTATTTATAAACATAAAATAATGATTTTGATTAAAATTTATTTAAATTTCCTTTTCTTAATATTTTTATTGAACTTAATTTCTCAATAAAAATACTAAAAATATACGTATAAAATACGAAATTAACTCCTTAAAATACGTGAAAATATGGGGTATTAAATCACATCTCCGGATTCAGGGACAAGGGTAAGGACGAGAGCAGTTCACAATGTTCCCCTGCGTATAGCGACCTCTACTTGGTCTCATATGTTATTTCACGATCATAATATCGAATAATATGATGGATATTTCCGTATTATCCCTAAGAAAACATAGGAATGTTGTTAGGCAGGTTTTGATTAATGCACGCGTATACTCTAAGAACGTGTTAGGGTGATCGCTTTAGGATTAATAAAGTTTAAGGACCTTAAGCCGTGTTAAATGATTATCTTTGCGTTATGTGATAGAATGCTTTCCGGTGTTATAGCTAAGCATGGATTGTAGGTGATGAAATCGATAAACACGGAGCACGTACGTACACGTAAGCAACCTAGTTTATGTTTCTACTTAATGTTGATTTTAATAAGAAACCGATCCATAATTAGACAACATTTTATGAATTAAATTATGCATGTCGATTTTCTAAGAAAGCGATAAATCACATAAAACAAGGAGTGAAAGAGCTTAGGATGATGTTGTTGATTATTTCGGCCTCATTCAAAGTACGTTTTGCACGGTCGTCGGATAATTTCCTTTGAATGCTTGAAGAGCGATTCCGTGGATTGAAAATGGTCACAAGTTTTTGAGGAAAACTTAGAGAGAGAAAGTAGAGTGAGAAAGTCGAGTGAAGGTGAGTAAATGTTGGTTGATGTGTGCATTGTTGATGAGAAGCGTACCTTTTATAAGTCCTCGGAGCCTGCTTGAGTGCCCTAGTGCTCAGCGAGCGTCTAGGCGCCTAACGAGCACTAGGGCGCTCAGCGAGTGTCTAGGCACTTGAGCTGAACGCTTGAGGCTAGGGACTTGAATTTTGCCGTTTTTTTTTTCGGTATTTGTGATATTGTTCCCCAACTTCGCTTCGTTTTCCTAAAGTTTCTTTACGTCGTATTCGGGTTTTGGATTCATAAAGGCAATCTGAAGTCCGTTTCGGTAGTAGCACGCAAGGTATCTAATATGAGGCCAACATAATTGATTCTCTCTCTCTCTCCAAGATCATCTTTAAGCTTATTATTCATCTACATCAAATTCTCTCTCATTCTTCATCTTATTATTGGCTACATCTAAGTTAGCTTTCTAAACTCCCTTGTTACTTTGTATTTTAAATGCTCATGCCTCGTACGAAAAGCCTTTTCTGGTATGTCCTCATTGCCAATTCTTAGTTGATGGTATCCTGACTTCAAATCAATCTTTGATAATACTATAGCTCCTTTTAACTAATCAAACAAGTCATCAATCCTCAGTAGAGGATACTTGTTCTTGATCCTCACCTTATTCAACTCCATATAGTCAATATACAACTTCAAACTCCCATCTTTCTTCTTCACAAACAGCACTGGTGCTCCTCAAGGTGAAGCACTAGGCCTAATGTAACCTTTCTCCAACAAATCCTATAACTGCTCTTTCAACGCACTCATTTCTGCAGGTGCCATCCTATATGGTGCTTTGGAAATAGGTGCTTTTCCTGGAACTAAGTCTATGGTGAAGTCGATTTCTCGCTTAGGTGGCATTCCTAGAATCTCCTTCGGAAACACGTCCAGGAAGTCCCTCACTACGTCAATATCCCTGAGCTTAAAACACTCGACATTATCTACATCCCTCACACTACAAAGGTAAATTGGGAAACCTTTATTCACATACCTAGCAAACCTCATCATTGACACTATTTTGTTGTGTCTTAGCCTTCCTACCCTCCAATAGCTCACTTTCTTGCCCTTATTAACTAACGAGATTTTCTACGGCTCACACAAAATCTCAACCTTGTGTACACTCAAACAATCAATCCCCAGAATCACTTCCAAGTCACCGAAATCAAACTCAATTAGGTTAGCCTTAAACTCCACTCCCTAAATCTCAATCGGAACATCCAAAAATCTTCTTGAACACTGTACTTCTTGTTCTAATGGTAACACTATTGACTTATCTATTGTATCTACTTTCCCAAAATAGGCATTAACTTTTACAAAATCTTAGTGGATACAAAAGAATATGTTGCACCAGAATCAAACAAAACAGTAATAGATCCTTACTAGCATCCGCTTCACTTTGAGCCATCACATTTAGCTTTCCAGTATCCGAGGCCTTAGTTTGACCTCCTCCATTTCCACATCCTGGCTTGTTGCATTGCTTTTCCTCCCGTGTTTTCTTGGAAACCCTTCTACTCACCTCCAGTTGAATTCCCTTTGAATTGAGATCCTTTTCCTTCCTTTCCCTTGCCCTTAGAGAAACACTCATACTCACAGCGTCCAAGCTTATTGCACAAACGACAAGTTACCGGGTTCCCAGCACAATGCTTGCCTTGGTGATTATTAGGTCATTTCTTGAAGAAGTACACACGACCACCTTGATTAGCTGTCGGTACCCTATTCCCATTTCTATTAGCTCGCTTCCCAAAGTTTCCCTTGTTTTCATGAAAGTTGTCTTTGAAATGAGGCTTCTTAAATCCACAGTGAATCCCTTGTTGGTATAAGTTTCCTCCACCGTCTTTTCTTTTCTTCCGCGTCTCAGCTGCTTTCACCCTCTCCTTCTTCTGGTATAGGGTATACAAATGTTCAGCTCTACCATACAACTCATCCAAGGACTCAAAGACCTGCCCGGCTAGTTGCAATTGGATGTCTATGGGCTACCCTCTCTCAAAACGACTAGCCTTCAGCTTCTCCGTTGCCACAACCTCCATAGCAGACCTAGACAACTCTATAAACTTCGAGTAATACTCAGTAACTGACATACGCCCCATCTTAAGCTCTAGAAACCCATCACCTTTCTGCAATTGAAGGAACATAGGGTAAAACTTGTGGCAAAACTGCTCCTGAAACACAGCCCAATTGAATCCTAGCAAAGCCCTAATCACAACTTCATTTTGTGACTACCAAAGATCAGCTTTTCCGCTTAGATAGTAAAATGCATGGTTTACCTTAAACTCTTTTGGATACTCAACTGCCTCAAATAGCTTGTTAAATTCTCTCAGCCTTCCCTCTAAAACAGTTGGCCGGATTGGGTTCTCCTTGGTAGGTAGGCGGCTTACATTGAGCAATTTTCTTGAAAAGTTTCCCAGCGGGGTCACCTCCAATACCATTTCCTCTAGTAGCTAACTGTGCAACTACAATAGCTAATTACCTCACTACATTATTCAGCTGATTGTTGTTACGTTCAACCATCCTTTTTCTCCTGTACAGGAAAAATACTTTTATATTAAAAACTATGTCTAACTCTTATGTTAGAACAACACAAGCTTATAAAATAACATATAAACATTTTCTCAATTCGTCTCACAAAAGAAATTTCCATTCTTTTAGAGCGAATGATTTCACTTAGTTTTGATTGTTTACACAACCATCCAATATAATAAAGCACATAATAATAAAACAAAATTTCCCTTGGTTTTGCTCTACTCAAGACATCATTTAAAAAAAATTGTGGCTCACTTGTTCCGTTATTTTAATGATGGTTCTTAAATGATTAGTTTCCTACAAGTTCCTTTTGGCTTATTGGCACTTATTCACAAAGAAAATAGCAATCTAGTATGTCCAACATCCTAAACATCAACAATACTACACAATATTAATCGAAACTAAACTCATGTTTATAACAAAAAACTAATAAACATTAACATTATCTTGTTTTTCTTAAACACCACACATTTCTTAGGTATGAACTCATGAACTTTTTCAACATCATCTTCCAAATCGTCCACAAAATCTTCATCCACGTCATATTCGGGATCAAGTTCATTTCCTTCTTTGTCAGAATCAGTCACTAAGTCCACATACACAGGAATAACTGGATTTGGATTCTCAATCTCATAAAATGAACTATCCTTCGACTCATAGTTTTGAGAACCTGAAGTAGCTTCATTTACACTCATTGCATCATTCTCTTGATCACCTGGATCTGGTGGGTGGGGTGTCCTCAAATGCATTCGACATAAGAAACACTTTCTCCTTCTTTGCAATGTAATATTCCAAGTACCTCCAATCACAATCCCATTGACCATTTTGATCCTTATACTTAGTCTAATTTGGAAGTCCTCCAATGAAATGAAAGTCACTAAACTTCGCCTTGATCTCCAAATAAGGTGGACAATTTTGTAAGCAATTAACAATTAAAGCAGACACGTGACTGGATTGGTCCCATTGTGGTAACTTTAGCACTGAACTCACGTATGAACAGTAGAAACGAATCTTCCACACACACTGAGGTGGACTCTCATAGTCCTTCTTCTCCAAAGTTCCCATCCGAGTTTCCTTACTAGGCATATTATCCATTATCTGGCAACGACACTAAAAACTAATGGGCCATCCTTCTCACACAACAAAACCAAGCTAAACATTTCCATAACAAGAAGGTTTGGTGCCTAACATACAATTTCTTCTACACATAACTATCCACATAGGCAACACTTCAAAACATGTATTTAAATACATGAAGGAGAAGAAATAATGTCTATCCTACATGCCAAAACTTTCTACCCAATCTCACCACATGATATGAAAGCAACAACACATAATACATACCTGAATTCCTTGCAAACCTGCACATGTAAGTGATTTTAAAACTTTTTATTTTCGAAGCTTTCTATTTTCAGAAATTACTATTTTTAGAAAAAAATTTGTTTCCAATAGCTTTCTAAAACAAGAAATTCCTCATTCCAAAATAAATCCTAGGGTAACCCCAATAACAAAACTTATTTTATTTCTAAAACTAAGCTCTAATATTACTTTGTAACACCTTGGAATTTCTTAATTTCCTCTAGATTTTCCGAAAATATAATATAAAAATAATAGGACAACAATATTAAATAATCCCTACTTAACTAGGAAAAACCAAAGTATTACTGCCACCTTGATAACAGCTAAGGCATTTATCAAAGTACTACAGCGGAAGTCTTTAAAAACCAAAACCAAACTAAAACTCAAAATGAAACTTGAAATAATCAACAGCAAACCAAAGTAAAAACCAAAAATAAAACAAAATCAAAACATTATTACACATCGGAACTGTCTTAACGACTCTTCAAAACCAGATAACTTTAACTCAAAAAACAAAAGTCAATATGAAACAATAAAAATAACTGACAAGTCCATAAAACTACGGAAACTACAATGCAAGCACTCACACTCTAACCCGGCATGATTGACTATGCCCACCTATACCTGTAGCATTTTTTTTATTCTACACAGCTACTTGCCATCAAGTGGGTCATCGTAGGGCAAATTAAAAGACAAAGCCATGCACACAAACACGCGCATAATCAGCAAAGCTGAGTACATAAATACCAAAGACTAAACATAACTTACTTAATATCAAAATAAAAGAAAAGTATAACACATATACTTCTTACCGTTGACATCTCTTCACCTGTGCATAGACTCAATTGATATAAATTATTTATTATGTTTAAACAATGGATTTCGCATCGAACGAATTTCCTTTCCTTTAAAATTGCTGTAAAGGGCACCAACTTGGGAGAAACTCCAACAAGGTATTATCTATGTCACATATAGTGACGGAACTTCAATGCATTAAAAAAAATACAAGAGTACAACGTCTTACACTTTAATTAGAAGTCATAGATCAATGTTCCATAAGACTCCCCCCATTGTTCATACTCATGATGTATACGTTCCAAGAGTTTTGGTGCGAATCCTCTTTCACTTTCCGTGATTAACAAATTTAACAAAATTTTGACTCACAAGCAACAACACATAGTAGCATACATAACATCAAACACAACCGTATTAATTATTTTTGATTTAAAGTGATTCTAAAAATAATTGTGTGTGTGCTTTAATTAAAGTAAACTTTCTTTACCACACATTAACTGTGAGTGGTTGTCTATTTATGTTCCTTGACCACACATCAAACTGTGAGTGGCTATAAAAATATTTGCTCATTAAACTTCTATTAAACATGTGAATAAACATTCACTACTACCTTTCTTGTTGATTAAGTAACTAATCAACTTAACTAACTTTCGTTTTCTTCTTCATTTACTATTGGCCAACTTTAAAAATAATATTAATATTCCAATTAATCAAGATAAATTAATAATGCTATAGATGTGGAATGCCAACTAAATATAAGATTCATACTTTCAAACTAGCATAGTTCTCATGCAAAACTAAACAACAATTTATATATACATACATAACATGTAAGATCAACAACCAAGCATGAAATCTACTTTTACTTTCACCTTTAGTACTTACGTACATTGTATTGTAGTGGTGATCCGCCACAACTCCTAAAAGTCAACTAACATGAATTCTGCTACATAGAGAAAACCGAAACTAAATTAAAAACCAACCTTTTATGTTGGAAACTTGTCCGAAACCTTCCCTACATGGTTTCTATTCAACTCCATAATTTATCTTAATTTTTCTTTCGCAAAGCACTTGATTTTCGGTAATTTTCAAAAAATGGCAGCATAATAAAATTACTTAAAAACATTTTTAAACCCTTCTAAATATTCTACTTTGATCATAAAACACTATAGTCATGTCATAATATTATCATACAATATTTTGATGCCTAAAAATAATTATAACTAATTGTTTCACATGTTACTATTTTTTTATTAGACATAAACATGTGTTAATAAAAATTTACAGCTTTATTTATTTATTCAAAACGTCATAAATCAAGCATCAAACTCTTTTACAATCTACTACCATTATTATACATGTAATCTATGCTTTAAAATAATTTTTCATTAAGTAAAACATGTTCAAAATATTTCTACTCTTTATTTTCATGACTTTTAAAATTTGACAGCAATATTAAACAACTTTAAAACCTTAAAAACAAATTTAAACTTCATAAAATCATCACAAATTCATACTAAAAAAATTTATGATCATAATATAAAAGTTTAGATCATTAAAACCATAAAACTACAAATTTCGTGATTTCATAAACCCTAATTTAAATTTTGATGAACAATTTTATAAATTCATACTTTAAATATAATCGTAACTTTATAAAACATGATTAGAATCATAAAAACATGATTAAACATAATTTATGAATGATTGAATTTAAAAAGAATAGAGAAGAAAGTTTTTTTTTATATATATATGTATATAAGGTGTTCGAAATATACAAAGGGGAGGAAGAAAGGGTGTGGTGGCCGGCGAGGCTGCCGGCGCTGGTCTAGGGCGGCTTGCGGCGAGGGAGGCAAATGAAGGAGGGCGATGAAGGGGAGGAGCGAGCGAACACAAACGAGCGAAGAACTTTTTTTATCTTTTTTTCTCGGAAATTAAAACACAAATATTTTTTTTATAATCCTAATTCACTAGTATATAAATTAAATCTGAAAATTTCTTATTTAAGGGGTATTTATCGATCCAAAGTAGGTTTTTGCGCAAGTACATAAATACCCTTAATGTTTGAAATTACTTTTGTGCCCTTGTTTTAAAACAATTTAGGAAACTTTATAAATTCTTTTTTAAGAAACTTATTAAAAATTTTGATAAAACTCAAAGTGACATAATATAATTGATAAACTTTAGAAAACATAAAATAATTAGTTTAATAAGCAATTAATTTAAAATTCTTTCATTAATATATTCATTGAACTTAAATTCTCAATAAAAATACTAAAAACATACACATAAAATACTAAATTAACCTCCTAAAGTATGGGGTATTATAATAACTACTAAGGCTATTATCAAAGTTCTACAACGGAAGACTTCTACTTTAATACAATTTACGTCCCAAATAAAACTCCTAAAACAAATTCCAAATAAAAGCCTTTATTACATATTAGAACCGAAACAACGGCCCTTTAAAACCAACGAAACTCTGTAAATTTGAAAACCAATTTTAGTCCAACAAAAGCCATAAAACTAAATAAACTTGCAAAATAACAATAAATAAAACAATTCCAAAGCAATAAAACTAAAAACGAAAACCACGAGTGCTCTTCACTCAATCCCAGCATGATTGACTATGCTCACCTGAAATTGTAGCTTTCTCTTTGTTCTAGACTTCTACTCACCATCGAAATGGCTCGTCGTAGGGTCAAACAGAGATAGGCCTTGCATACAAAACACGTAATCAGAATAGTTGAGTACATACGTAATAAATACTATGAAACACACTATCATGGTTAGTACTAGACAAGAAAAATATTTAAACACATAGTCTTATCTTTACCTCAAACCGTAATATTAACAACTTTATAATTAAATATTAAATTAGATTTTGCATCGAACGGGTTTCCTCCTTTCAGCCATTGCCCATTAGGCACCAACTTGGGAGCAACTCCAAGAAGGTATTACATATGTCACACGAAGTGACGGAATAATTCCAGCGCATTTATAAAGATAATAATGAGTACAACGTCTTGTACCCCAATTAGGAGTCATAGATTACTATTCCTATAACTCCCTCCATTGTTGATACTCAAGGTATATATGTTCCAAGAGTCTTGGTGCGAATCGTCTTTCACTTTACATGATTATCAATTGTAACACTTGTTATGACTCACATAAAACATTACAAGAAACATTCATAACAACATAAAGTAGGCACGTAATCTAGTCCCCCTGTCCCACGGCAGGACTCTATCATGATTAAAAAACTCATTTCTTTAGAAGATTGGATAATCGAGTATACTTGGACATAAAAATAAATCTCGGATATTATAAAATTTCCGTTCTTATTTAACGGACTTTTTTTTTCCCAACGCCTCTTTTATTTTAAATAAATGAATAAAATAAAATGATAATAATAATAATAGTAATAATAATAATAAATAAATAAATAAATAATAAAAATCAAAAAATCTTCCCAAAAAAAAAACGCAGCGCGTTTAAGTTAGTCACGCTAATAGCTCAGCGTGACTAAGTTAACAGCGCTACCCTTGTAGCGTTGTAGGGTTTCCTGCGCTATTGGGCCCGCGCGATTGAGGTTCCCACGCTGTTATAAAAACCTTCATTTCCTTCATTTCTCGAAAACCCTTTTTTACTCACTCTCTCTCTCTCATACTTAATTAATCAGATTAATGCTGTTAAACAACCTTTTTTTTAAATAATTATTTATTATTTATTTACTATTTATTATACTAAAATGTGATTACAAATTTTAATAATATCGAAACGAAAATTCGAAACTCCGCCCAAATTAATACTCGACGAAGACAATCTTCAAAGGAGAAGTGGTACGTTTCCTGAGAGCCCTAAAAATCATGTTTATGGACTTTTAACTTGTTGTTTCACTATTTATTTACTGGCTCATCACCTTATTATTGTTAAAGGACTTAAATTGATTGTTTGCAATGCTTAATCAAGATAATTCTTTCGGACAAATCTAATCATGTTAGGCTCCCTAAATCAATTTTAATAACGGTTTGAGTTAAATTAATTAGTTTTTTGTGTCATCAATAACAATTTAATGCTATTATTTTAATTTTTTAATTTGATAATTTTGTGTGATTCTAAATATAATTTCTGTATGGTTAAGAGGAAACTAGTAATGGCTGCCTATGGGCTAACCCGACGCACTATGTTATGTTAGTACCTTCGCCCCCGAGTCCAATCTTTAGTTCGCTCGACCACAACTTGGAGTCATCCCCATGGGATCGGAGAGGATTTCCGTGCAATTTAGACAAACGTCCCTTATTCGAGTCCCATTCGTATCTAATCTAAATACACGGTTTATGAGTTTAGTTCCTAAAAGTCATTGGCCACTTCTTATTAGCATGTTTGGTATCGCTATTGAAGTTTCTCCCAAAGAAAATGATTTCAAATTGGGTTTAAAAGAAAAAAGAGCATCGCTGGAAAATTAACTACGCTACCTTCGTAGCATTACAAACCTTCCTGCACTGACTTTGTAGCGTCACAGAACTTGTAACGCTGCAGGGTCAGCGTGGTAAATCTTGTAGCGCTACGCTTATAGCGTGGTACAAGTTCCAGCGCTCCATTTCTGTTGAAAAGAAGGAAAAACGAAAAGAAGGGAAAAGGAGCAGTGCTGGAAAGTTAACTACGCTACCTTCGTAGCGTTACAAACCTTCCTGCGCTGACACGGTAGCGTCACATAACTTGTAACACTGCAGGGTCAGCTAGAGAAACCTTGAAGCGCTACGTCTGTAGCGTGGTACAAGTTCCAGCGCTCCATTTCAGTTGAAAAAAAAAGGGTCTAATTAATTCGTTTCACCTTTCGTTAAGCCAATTTTTTAGGTATAACTCGACCTACGGACGGTTTGGGAAAGGTGACCAAAAATTTGGGACCCTAAAATCCGGGGCCCCTTCAGTGGCTACTCTATTGGGGACTAAAAGAGGGTGAGACTTGAAGACTTTCTCTTAATCATACACTTATTATATTTAGAACAAATTGCCTTTTTTAGACATATTGCATACATGTGACAAAGACTTGGCTTCCATCTGTTTTAAACATGCTTTAGGATCACCATAATAACATTACATTTCGGGATGGAACCTTTGACTTGGTGGGGCCCATGGTCTCTAAGCAACCGAGCAAAACGCAACATTATCCCAACTACATCGATTCCAAGTTGCGCATGGTACTTGGAGGGGAGACACTCCATATCTAACGGTTATCACACCGCAAAGTGTTGGAGCACACTCCTTAGATGTAGGACACTTTGGATTGACCTTTAGAGCTTAACCCTAGAGCACATAGAACCTTGGTTTAGGGAACCTCATTGCTTGTATTTCGTTTTTTTTATTCTTTTCTTTTTTCATGATTCTGTTTCCTTTTTTTATGATTTTGTTTCCTTTTTTTTCGTGATTTTGTTTCATTTTTTTACTTTGCTTTATGTGTTATTCTATTCTTTATGTTTTTTAGGAGACTTTAGGATTTTGCATTTATTTATCAAAAGATTTTATTAACTTGCTTCAAATTAAATGATTCACTAAAATCATTTCGTTAGCATTATACTGTTCTTATATAGAATGTTATTAGTGTTGTCTATTTAGAAATTATTTTGAAAATCATTAAATAAAAGGATTGTTAATAACATCATGTTAGGAATAAAATCGTTTTTTTAGACTAACTTGATACTTCCATTATTCACCAAGAAATTTAAATCGTATCAGTCATTTCAAACATTTATTTGTTAATATTATTGACTTAATTTGAATATTTCGAGGATTTACTAATTCAATTCTTTTTTGTAGAATTTAATTAATTACTTTATTTTCGAATTCAAGGTGGAGCTAACATTCTCATTTTCCTTAATGAGTAAAATTCTTTGTTTTTGTATAAAAAAAACAAAAAAAAAAAAAACAAAAAACAAAAAAAAACAAAATTTTCGCCCATGATCTTTTAATCCTCATAAGCATTAACAATAATTAACTTGATACTGGTTTAGTTTGAGTTAAACTAAAAAATGTCCAAAAAACCTTTATTAATCATATTCTTTAAATTAGAATATCATTAATTAAGGTTTAGTCGTCTTTATCTTAACTTACAGACGCTCTTAGTATTAAATTAATCATTGTTAACACTACTTAATTATTTCTTTGTTTTTTCGAAAAATGGAAATAAATATTTTTTCTGAATGGCTTGAATTTTTTTTTTATCGTAAAGGGCTGGTTCAACTACTTGGTGTCGCCATCCAGATCAGCATTTACAAAGGTTAGGTAGTAATGAACAATCATCATTCATCTCAAATTCCTTAGAGGATATTTGTGATGATTTCGGGTTTATTACTGTAAATTCTCCAATTTGTTCCTCAAGTTCTGCTCCGTCCTCTCCAATTCCAAGTATGGGTGAAGAAGAAAATATGAATGCTACATTTAATGCTCTCATGATGCGTCTTAATAAGATGGAGGCTGAATGAGAAGTAGAAAAAATACACCTTGCTGAAATTAAAGCTGAACGTGCTGCTGAAAAGAAACATTTGGCTGAAATGGAAGCCAAAAGGCAAGAGGAAGAAAGAAGGAAAAAGAAAGAGTTTGAAAATCTCATTCATCTTCTTCAATGGGTGGCAAATCATATCAATTTCAGGCTGCCAATATCCCTAACACCGAGACTGTTCTCCCTGAGAAGTTTAATCCTTCTACTCTTCGAAAGTTCAAGGTGACTGGTAATCCAGTCAATCACCTTAAGAGCTTTATTGGGTCCATGACCATCAAAAAGGTTGATCCTGTATTCTATCCAGTGATCTTCCCTCTTTCTTTAGAACCCATTCCACAGAATTGGTTCTACTCTCTTAGCACAAATCGGGTTTCAACTTGGGATACTGTTACTAAGGAATTCATTGATCAATACAAAGATAACATGGAATTCCAAGTCACACTCCAAGAACTCGAAGTGTTAAAACAAGGAGTTGATGAAGGGTTCACTACCTTCTTCACTCGTTATAGGGAAAAGATGAACCACTTGGTCCAAAAACCATCCGATGCTGAATTAGTAGAAAGATTTGTAGACAACCTGTCCCAGCCTTATCAAGTACATCTCAAATATCAAGGCATCGAATCTTTCAAACGAGTGTATAATGTCGGGATCAAAATTGAGAACGATTTATTGAAAAAACAGTTGAAGCCCCAGGCTTATAAGGGGAACTACACCTATAAAAAGGGTGAATCTTCCAAAAATAATGAAGTCAATGCTTTAGAAACTTCTCGTTCATTTCCATCAAAAATAAAGAGATGGCCTCGAGATAGAAGATTCACTCATATCAGCATGACTTATTCTCAAGCTCTTCACAGACTTCAAAGTCAAAATGCTTTAAATCTAATTGGGCCAACTCCTGACCCGCCACAAGACAAGAAAATCCCAAAATGGAATGCTAATTCATGGTGCAAATACCATAGAGGGAAAGGGCATGATATTGAACAATGCTGGATCCTCAAACATGTCATTCAAGACATGGTTGAAGATGGACGTTTACCTTTACCTCCCAAGCCGAATAATATCACCAATCCTTTTGGTGGATTGTCTATTCTGGCCATTGATTAGGTTAGCGATAATTTTGATCCTCTTAATTTATCACTTCCAATAATTATAATGCAATGGAGGAAGTATTAGGCTTACACGGTCATGTATGTGGCATATGGGACGATAATGTTGAGGATACTTATATCACCAACCTCAATGACAACACAACTCTCGGGCTTAATCCAGAAATTATAAAAAAATGATTGGTATCAAGATCCTACAGAAGTTGTGTCTAATGTTCAGCATCTTACTCGTTCCGGACGAGCTTATCAACCTGATAACGACAAAGGCCCATCTCAGGCCCAAGTCAACAAAGACTCAATTCCAGTCCAAACAAATATTGGCTCATCACAAGCACAAAATTCTAGTGAGAGCAACGATAATCCTCTCATTAAGCAAATGCAAAAGACTAAAGCTGACGTAACCATTTGGCAATTATTAGCTTCTTCTCGTGATCATAGGGTAGCTGTACTGAATGGACTTAATGCATTAAATGTTTCTCCTGACACTACCCCTGAAAATGTAGTAAATCTCTTGTCAACTGGACCAAAGAAAATGATTGAATTTTCTAAAGAGGATCTCCCCCCGGAAGGTACTACTCATAACAAGGCCCTTTACCTAACTGCTGGGATATTGAATAAAAATGTCCCTTTGACATTAGTCGATAATGGGTCTGCGGTCAATGTCTGCCCATTAAGAACTGCCAAGCATCTTGGCATAGAAAAAGAAGCATTTTTCTCATCACTGCAAGGAGAAAGAGCTTATGATAACACAAGACGAGCGGTCATAAGAGTCATAATTCTTGATCTTTCCACTAGTGGAATATGGAAGAAAGTTGAATTTCATGTCATCGATGTAAAATCATCCTTCAATTTGCTTCTAGGACACCCATGGCTCCACATGCTTGGTGTGGTGCCTTCATCGCTCCATCAAAAGGTCAAGCTCATACATGAAGGCGTACCTATAGCCATTAATGCTTCTCCAATCAGAGTAGCCATGGAGGATCAATCCCTGCTGAAAATATCCCATGATCAAGATGTAGAAGATTTGTGGGGATTTGTGCCCGAAGAAATTGCTCTCATTGAATCAGAAGACTTACAACTTGATCCCCATGCTAGTGTGATAGTAAACGCTATCATGTTAAAAATGGTTATTTTCCTGGCATACCTTTAGGAGCAAAAGGAGGAAGGGAGATCACTCATCTCCCCAAAGTCACAGCCACACCTAACCTCTTTGGTTTGGGGTATGAACTGATAGAAGAGGAATTAAAAGGATACATGGTTGAAGAAGTGACTTGAAAGGCCAACGCCAAAAGGGGAATTACTACCTCTATCCCTTCCTATCAGCTCACTCTAAACGGGCAGTTTATAAAGGAAGGGGATAATTACCCCTATTATGGCTTCCCTGAAACCTTGGTTTAAAACGAGAAACAAATTCCTGGAATTGAAATATTTCATGATTGCTACTTTCTAGAAGAGAGAGCACAATACTCTCTTTCTATCGAATACTCCAAACCAGAGTGTTTAGACAAATTGGCCCTTGGTCTATTATTTGGACTGAAACGGAACCCATTGAGAGACGAAGCTGCGGTAATTCAGAAACTGCTATATTTAACTGGAGTCCCTCTAAGGCTATATTTAACTGTCACTGAAACTGTTGTCGGAGCCATGCTTGCACAAGAAATAAATGGAGAAGAAAAGGCCATATATTACTTAAGTAAAAAAGTTCATCCAATATGAAACTCGGTATACACAGTTGGAGAAAACTTGCTTGGCCTTGGTATGGGCATCTAAAAAGCTTAGGCATTACTTGCTTTCCCATTCTGTCCATGTTGTGTCCCATTTGGACCCATTAAAATACCTTTTTGGCAAGCCACCACTACATGGTCGCCTCTCGAAGTGACTTGTTATGTTGGCCGAATTTAACCTTCAATTTGTCCCTTCAAAACCAATTAAAGGACGATTAGTGTCAGATTTCTTGGATGAGTTCCCTCCTAACGAGGAAAAGACGGAAGCATATAACTTCCCAGATGAAGACCTCTTAATGACTGAAGATGATAGTTAGGCCCTCTTCTTTAACGGCGCTTCTAACCAAAAGGGGTGCGGAGTAGGGGTTCTTCTAGTTAGTCCAGATGGTGAACATGTTCCAATATCAGTCAAATTAGACTTCGAAGTCACCAATAATGCAGTTGAATATGAGGCAAGCATTGTTAGATTAGAGGTAGCAGTAAGTCTAGGGATTAAAAGACTAAAAGTATTTGGAGACTCATCACTCATCATAAATCATGTGTTCGGAAAGTGGAAAGTAAGTAGTGCTAGCCTAGCACTCTATCAAACACACTTAGATACCATAACTGAAAACTTCGATGATATCTAGTACCAATACCTCCCAAGGGATGATAACCAATTCGCCGACGCCCTTGCTAAATTATCATCAATAATAAATATCCCACATAACCTAGCATCGATAACTTTAAGCGTTGAAAGGAGGCAAGAACTAGCCTTTTGTAACGCTATTGAAGATGGCCATGATGATGAGAACGAAGTTCCGTGGTACCAAGATGTCCTCAATTACAAGTAAAAGGATAATTCCCACGGAAGTCAAGCCTTCGAATTCAAAGGGCAATAAGATTATTATCTTCCCAATATATCAAAATTCAGGGTAGATTGTATAAAAGGACCTCAAAAGGGCTTAATTTGCTATGTGTTGACAACACACGAGCTAAGCGACTTATGGAAGACACCCATAATGGCGTCTGCGGTCCCCACATGAATGGTAAGATGTTAGCAAAAAAGATAACACGCTTAGGATATTATTGGATGACAATGGAAGATGAATGCTGCAACTGTGTAAAAACATGTCCTAAATGCCAAATATTTGCTAACTTACAACATTTACCTCCTGTAGAGCTATACAATTATACTTCACTGTGGCCATTCTCCACTTGGGGTATTGATATAGTCGGGAAAATAATGCCCAGTGGTGTTAGAGGACATACGTTCGTGTTGGTCGCCGTTGACTACTTCACAAAGTGGGTTGAGGCAGCCTCATATATCAAAATAACTGCTAATNAAATAACCGCTAAACATGTGGCCAAATTCATTGAACAAAACATCTTTTGTCGTTACGGAGTCCCACATGAACTCATTAGTGACAATGGATCTCATTTTAAGGGAGAAGTAATTGATCTCTTACAACGATACAAAGTACAACATAGGCACTCTTCCCCTTATAGACCCCAAACGAATGGAGCAGTAGAGGCTGCAAACAAAAATGTTGTTGTCATCATAAAAAAGATGGCCGAACATTATAAAGCTTGTCCTCATAAACTTCACTTTGCTCTATGGGGATATCGGACTTCCATACGTACATCCACAGGAGCCACCCCTTACTCCTTAGTGTATGGTTGGAAGCAGTTCAACCTGTTGAGTTGGAAATACCCTCTCTTCGCATAGTCCTAGAAAGTGAAATGCCTGAAGCTGAATGGGTTCGGGCTAGGTATGAGGAACTTATTCTCTTAGATGAACGAAGATTAAAGGCTTTGCATCACGTACAAATATATCAAAGACGGATTGCAAAAAAATTTATTAAAAGAGTTAAGCTAAGAAACATTAATGAAGGAGATTTAGTTCTAAAAGAAGTACGAGCCCCACCCACCGATCCAAGAGGGAAATTCCGACCCAATTGGACGGGTTCGTATATTGTTAAGAAAATCCTATCAGGTGGTGCGGTAAAACTAATTGACATAGATGGGGCTGAATTTAATCAATTAACTAATTTGGACCAATTAAAGAAATTTTACGCTTAAAATTGCAAGACAATCATGGACTCACACTAAGTCTAACAACATATGGGCTCAATTTCGCTCATATTATTATGTAAGATAGGAAAATCGAGAGAAGGAAAAGCATCGTAACCCATTCTATACAAAACCAAAAGCTATATATAATAAAAGTAATTAAATAAATAAGAAAGGGCGCTGAAAATTCAACCGCACTGACCTTGCAGCGTAACAATGCTAACTGCGCTGCCATGTCAGCGCGACAAGAGTAACCATGCTGCACCGTGCAGCGTTATTTATTCTGTAGCGCTACAACCCCAGCATTAGAATTTCAACTGCGCTAAATGCATGTTACATTTAAATAGTTTCAGTGAATATCTATGTTTGTTTAAACATTTGAATTATGAAAGACCTCACTTAAAGATTTCACATGATTTGAAGGACCCACGAAGGTTCGATAAAAGGCTCATTTATGTCTTTTCTATAAAATATATATATAATAATTAGAACTACGCACGACCTTATTCCTTTTGGATACGTAGGCAACTTATTCTAAGTTCGGCCCATTTAAATACATAATTAGTTTTTATTGTATAAATTATCAATAACTTTTAATATAGATAACTAAAATCTTTTTGCATATAGAAATAAAATAATATTGTCCTTCATTAATGTTTTAATAGTTGCGTAATTGAAATCATCAAAACAAAAGGGACTACTTTAATATCTACGCTAGTAGTGCACATGCACTTTATTGAAAACAATAAAATAAATAAAGTCAAACACTACTCTTCCTTTTCCTTACGGGCATGCTTTAGGTTCATCTACTTCCAGATCTTCCTCCATCCCATTAGGATTATCTTTGAGGTTTTCTTCATTATTCACTTCTTTAGAGGAACCTTCATCAAAGTGTTTCTCCATAAGCTTGAGCTTGCTCTCTTTACGAGTCCATACCATCTTTCTTTTCCCCTTACCATCTATAGTTTTTTGGGTCTTTTCATTTAACTTTAGTTGTCCAATTTCGACCCCAGGTAAGGAAGGAGCGTTTTTATTATTTCTTGGACCTAGCCTATCAAAAACAGATCCAGCTTCATTCTTTCTCTTTAAAGAAGTCTCATTCTTTCCTTCTCCCATTGCAATCTTATTTTTTAGAGCCTTATAGACCTGTGGACCTACAAACCTTTCAGTAGCTTCAAGGCCCCGGGCGGCCGGGCCTTATCCCTCTCCTCTCTACTCTCAGCAAGCATCCAATCCTTGTAACTTTGTGATAGTTGAGTAGAACAACCATTCCTCGGAAAAGCCCATCGTGGACGATTGGCCCAATACTTTGTCCATGCAGTAATGGCAGGGCCTCGAAGTTCCAAGCATGTTGGGGGGTCAGTGTCAAGGCTTGGGATACTTTGTTTCATACCATATTGCCTCAAAAGACGGGTCGGAAAGAAATAAGTAATTTTCCTCAAACAAAGAAGGCGCACATATGGTGTTGACTCATGACTTCCAACCATCTCCTTGATAAACCACCATAGAACGACCCATCTAATTGAAAGACCTCCATGAGACATAAGTGATATCCACTCCGCTAGAGTTTTCCTTGGGAACAAAGTCCTCCTCATAGTAAATTATTTGAGGTTGTATTTCATAGCATTAAGGGGTTGTTCGATGGTCTTAAGGCGCTCATTAAGCCAAATCTGCATTAATTAAATAAAGAAATAAATGACAATCCAAGATTGTTACATAGCATTGAATAATTATGGTTTGGCATTACGAAAAAAATAAACATTATGGAAGATAAACAGGAGCGCTGGAAACTCTACTACGCTAGCAGTTGAGCGTTGCAAAACAAACAGCGCTACAATGTTAGCGCGACAGATCCTACTGCGCTACACGCGTAGCGTCACAGTATTAGTCACGCTATGACTAATATCGCTAATTTACTACTGACGCTACGATTCCAACAACGAAAAATATTCTTTCCTTTCGTAAATTCATAATAATTCATCTATTCTAATTAATATTTTAGCCCAAGGTTAGAATATTACCTAAAGCAATAAAGGGCTTCCCGAAAAGTGTAATGATGGATCCGCTTTACTTGCGTCCAATGCTATGATGGTCTCACCAATCACCATAGGCATAGGAGTACGATCACCTTCGATTTGCTCAACGATTGCAATTAGTGAAGCATTTCCCATATTTCCTCCATCATTAACAAATAAATATCTTGATAGAAAACATACGCATAAAGCACGTCTTTTGTACCTTTGTATTGTTAAGTTGTCTGAAGGAGAGGAAAATCTTGCAATAATTTTGAAAAGATCACACTGTTGGCCATTGAGAATTTCCTTGGTCTCCAACTTAGTTAGTTCAAGTAATCTTTGAAAGTCCTTACCAAACCCTTGTTGAAGGTTAGGTACAGCAGGAAGAGCTTCCACTGGAAAACCAACAATCGCGCTAAATTCTTCCGGAAAGGGGGTCAAATCATTGTTAGCAAAGGTAAAAAAATGGTATTGAGGATCCCAAAAATTGATTGCGGCATGAAGGAAATCCCAATTGATACGAGCTTGCCTCAAAGAAAACAAAGTGTCCAGATTATAAGCATTAAATTCAAGATGTTCCTCTACAGGCAAAGATGAAATTCAACGGTTTAATTCACGAATAATGTTTTGAGAAATTCTTTATCTCCTTTTCTCTCTAACAAAGAAAACTTTTGTAAGGGTTTTTGTTTGATGAATGTATAATTGCTCGTTCATATATTTAACCAAGATGGTCAGTAGGCAACTTCCTTAAATTCGTTTTAGGAAATAATGAGAAATAAAGCAGCGTTTCAGTTTTAGTCGCGCTGATGTGGCAGCGTGACAAGGTTTGCAGCGCTATGACAGCAGCGTGGCAACACTAGTCACGCTATGCGTGTAGCGCGACAATTTTGATAATCAACCCATTTGCGAAATTATTTCCACTCTTTAATTATTTTGGGCGATTTTATTTCTTGAACTTCTAAAATTTACTTTTCAAATCATATTTATTTAAGGAAAATGAGATATGCCCCCCTTCCCTGCTAACTAATTTTGGTAATTATTTTTTCGGGAGTAAGTCGGATTATTCCTCCAATACTTTAGAGAAAATAAAATGAACTAATATATATGCCCCTGGTTTTCAAACATTAGCATAAAAAGCCCAAGGCTTACATATGTTTATAAATCCATGATTATAAAATATTAAGGCTAAAATGAGATAAAACAAACAGAAAATTAAGTTTGAGTTAAATTACGAATACAAATGTCAACAAATTACATGCCACCAAAAGCTATTATGGTGGCCCATAGTCAAAGAAATAATGCATAGCACCAGTGCGAGGAGTATAAAAATCAGTAGAATGTCTTCGATCCTCCTACTGCATTTGAGTGTTAATCCTTGGTGGTTCATACGACGAAAATCGCCCCATCCCATAAGGAACTCTTGGATATGGCCCTTGGCCACCACCAAATATTATTTTCATTCTTGAGCTTGGGACCATCTGCCACCTTGACCATGGTTATAATAGCCACCATAAGGATCATATCCTTGTTGCGGGTTAACTTGTTGGGTACTTCCTCCCTGGCCTCTATCAGGCTTCTCTTGAGCTCTATTTTCATGTTCAAGGATCGGAAGCCGCATTTGTTGACCACTAGTCCGACCTTCCGTAAAAGGGGGACGCCTGTAATGGCCACCCGGAGGACGAGGGGGGCGAGGAGAACGAAATGTTCCATGTGTTGTATAACGCGGCACAACATCCTACAAAAGAAAATAATGCACAAAAATTACCCCTATATGATAACAACATGAAACTAGAAATAGGGGCAACACATAGGGAAACCTATCCTAGCCATGGTGACACTCTGGCACGCAAAAGCATGTTTTGTCTTCCTATAAGCAGTGCGAAACGCATTCAATACTTTGATGACCTTGTTTGTAGTTGTCCTAGACACCTGTAATTAAACAAGTCATTTAAAATTAACAATAATAATAATAATAAGAGTCGAGTAAAGATAAAGATAAACCGAAGGATTACCATGTCAACATTCTCAAGGATATAAGGAACATCTTCTTCCTCTTCCTCAGCAAATGGCACAGTGTCATCAATTAAATTCCCGAAACCATCAATGTATTTGATATTTCGTTCAGGAACTTGCCAACCCTCAATATCATTATCTTTGCACATATAAACATATAAACAAATAAACATATATTTAAAATGCAAATGTGTGAAAAAGGGAAAGGACAGGTAAGATACCCTAACAGATGTTGGAAAAGGACGTAGCCGAGCCTGAACCCAATTTTTGTAATTAACACCAGCAAAAACTAACTCCCGAGCTGTGAGTCCTCTCAAAAAATCACCCATAGAGGTAGCGAGAACCTTACTCGAGTCTAAGATGAAGACAGGTGGATCCATGGGAGCTAAAGGAATAGGAGAATATGTTTGACGAACAACACGTTCTCCCAGAAACCAAACAAGTTGCCTACATCCTTTCAAAAGGATCCTGGTTTCCTCAAGAGGTGGTGAAACCTACACTCCAGGGCTAATATCTGGTATCCCGTCCCATGCACGAATAATAATCTGCAATAGAAGGAAAATTAATAATCATTTATTGCAGTTATAACTATATATATATATATATGTATATATACAATGAGTCCTTACGTGCTCTTCAGGAAGGTTATAAATCGATTGGCGTATTAAATCTGTCTGATGATGAATGTTAAGCCGTCTTCCCCAGCTACGACTCGCCGGGAATCTCTTAGGTCGGTCATTTGTTGGGGCAAGAGTTGGGAAATGTTCAAAATACCACACCTGAAAAAAAAAAAAAAGGATAGAGAAAAGCAAAGTAAGATGCAAATAAGTGAATAAGCACATTGTAAGAGAATTTGTTACCTCAATAATTCANGTTACCTCAATAACTCGAGGAACGCCTCCTAGGGAATCTGGGACACATTCTCTCTTTAGAGGGTCATCCATGACTCGAGATGTCTTACGCATTTCAGATATTAAATGCACATAACCCGCTTTCCCCCAGCAATAATCTTTGATTCCTTTCAAATCTGACAATAACGGGACAAGAGAAAAGGCCACTCGTTGCCCTTTATCTGTTAAAAAGGTACTACCAATCAAATATAAAAAAAAGATCCTAGCTCTTTGAAGGGAAGTGGTTTCTGTTATAATGTCTTCATTGGCTGAAGCATCCGACAATTCACTCCAAGGGAAAACTCTCTCATACAATTTTAATCGAGTGTAGATTGGCCCAAGTAAATCACCTATCATTGGCTCTTTTCCTGTCATTCCTTCATTAGGGATGATATCCATACCCGCCAAGGGTAATCCAGTAATCATCCCATAATCGAAAGGAGTTATAGCCATCTCTCCCCATGGGAAATGAAAGGTGTTAGTTGTATCCCAAAACCAATCCATCATTCCCCTAACTAAACAAGCAGACATTTTACATCTTTCTTTCTCCATATAAGATTCTAAGAAATCTTGAAAACCACTCACCTTAACCAACTCTTTGGTATTTGCATCAAGAGTATCATAAAGTTTACCAAGCATCTTCCCGGAATCATATCTTCGTAAATCATCAGCAACCTATAACATGTCGCTTACTTATATCATCTAAAATTTGTAAAATACTGAGAAAACCAAAAAAAAAAAAAAAGACATATTACTTACAATTCCACTTGATGTTCAAGAAGAAATATGGTGGTCAGGATCAAGTTTCAACACACGATTATCCCACTCAAGTGGGGGCTCCCATGCAGGGTGTGGTACTCGATTATTACTCTTTGAACGGTTTTTAGCACGACACTTACGAGTATCCATTCTTCCCTCTCTCTCCTCCATCTTGCTCGTTTCTAGGGGAAGACATTGCTGTAATCCACAAACTAGGATAGTTTATTTTAAAATAAATAACTTAGCAAGAGCATCTTTTACTTTTAATTAAGAGTCCATTGCTCTTTTTTATTAAATTAAGAGCACGTTACTCTTATAAATAAAATAAATTAATCAAGAGCATTTTTTTCACTTTTGATTATTAGTTAAGAACCCATTGCTCTTCTTTATTAAATTAAGAGCGCGCTACTCTTATAAATAAAGTAAATTTTTCAAGAGCATTTTCACTTTTGATTATTAATTAAGAGTCCATTGCTCTTCTTTATTAAATTAAGTGCACATTACTCATATAAATAAAATAAATTAATCAAGAGCATTTATTTCACTTTTGATTGTTAATTAAGAGCCCATTGCTCTTCTTTATTAAATTAAGAGCACGATACTCTTATAAATAAAGTAAATTTTTCAAGAGCATTTTCACTTTTGATTATTAATTAAGAGCCCACTACTCTTCTTTATTAAACTAAGAACATGTAACTCTTATAAATAAAATAATACAATCAAGAGCTTTTTTTATCATTATTATTTTTATTTTTTCCACTTTTGATTATTAATTAAGAGCTCATTGCCCCTATAATTAAGACTATTCAAGAAGTGTTTTTTAGTTTTGATTATGACTAATCAACTACACTCTCTAATTAAGAGTCTACTACTCTTTAAAATGTCAAAATACAAGGGTGATGACATAAGTAATGAAAGACTAAGAACAATTCTCGAATGATTCACGGAGCATTATACTTCATCTTAACATCATTAGGACAATCATTCGCCTAAAAACACATATGTTTGATAAAATTAAGAGCAAATATAAATTGTCACAAGTTTAAACATTCTTATGACTACAAATTGAATAAATTATAGCAATCAATCCTCTAATGTTAGCACTAATTTATCCCGTAGTTCTCAAAAGTAAGCTTGAAAAAAAAACTCACAGCGCGTTTGAAGTTCCAGCGCTGCAGCTTCAGTGTCGCTTGGTTGAACACGCTACCTGCGCAGCGCGGATACACTAGAAGCGCTACGCCACCAGAGCTAGTAAATCTGTCCCACTGAAGCTTTAGCGTGACAATAATATCGTGCATGCACAACATCAATATTTACAAATCAAACAACATTCACAGCACAGAAATAGTAGCACGCTTACATAGGAGTGTGACTGAGGTAGTCGCACTAACAAGCTTAGCCCCATAGCTCTTGCTGCGCTACCTCTTCAGCGTGGCTGATGCAATGACGTTATGCTGCTGGCGCTAGTTGTGGTGTTTTGCTGTATTATTTTGCTTTTGATGATAATCCATTTTATAATCCTTTATTCCAAATGCTCCAAAAGTAAATTACTTTAGGATAAGGTTTGTTATCTCATGACAACCTTGTAAACTTTTGTCAATATTTCTGTAAATAAGCGAATTTACTCAAAATAGTAATAAATAGACGAGTTTATTACATTTTTTCAATAATTTCAGTAAATAAGCGAATTTACTCGAAATAGTAATAAATAAACGAATTTATTACATTTTTTCAACAACTTCAGTAGATAAGTGAATTTACTCAAAATAGTAATAAATAAACGAATTTATTACATTTTTTTAATAACTTAAGTAAATAAGCGAATTTACTCCAAATAATAATAAATAAGCAAATTTATTACATTTTTTTCAATAATTTCAGTAAATCTGTGAATTTACTCGAAATAGTAATAAATAAACGAATTTATTACGTTTTTTCAATAACATTAGTAAATAAGCGAATTTACTCAAAATAGTAATAAATAAGCAAATTTATTACATTTTTTCAATGAATTCAGTAGATAAGTGAATTTACTTGAAATAGTAATAAATAAACGAATTTATTACATTTTTTCAATAATTTTTGTAAATAAGCAAATTTACTCGAAATAGTAATAAATAAGTGAATTTGTTATATTTTTTATAATTTCAGTAAATAAGCGAATTTACTGGAAATTTTTTCAATAATTTCAGTAAATAAGCGAATTTACTCAAAATAATAATAAATAAACTAATTTATTACATTTTTCACTAATTTCAGTAAATAAGCGAATTTACTCAAAATAGTAATAAATAATCAAATTTATTACTTTTTTTCAATAATTTCAATAAATAAGTGAATTTCAATAAATAAGCGAATTTATTACTTTTTAATAATTTCAATAAATAAGCGAATTTATTACATTTTTTTATAATTTCAGTAAATAAGCGAATTTACTCGAAATTATTTTAATAATTTCAGTAAAAAGTGAATTCACTCAAAATAGTAATAAATAAGCGAATTTATTACATTTTATCAATAATTTCAATAAATAAGCGAATTTACTCGAAATAGTAATAAATAAGCAAATTTATCACCTTTATCTAAAAATTCTAGTAAAAAGAAAATTTATTCAAAATACTAATTTATTTGCTAAGTGTTAAATATTTTGATAAATAAGCGAATTTATTAAAATCTATATTTGATTCAGTTTCGAGAGCCATTGCTTTCTAAAATTTGCTACGTTCATTGGTTAATGAGGAGCTCATGGCTCTGGATATGAAAGTCTCGAATAAATATTCGAGCATACTTTGATTGTCGTCTTACTCAGACTCAATCATAGTGGGGGCTAACTATAGACACCTAATTTAGTCATCCTGTCCCGCGGCAGGACTCTATGATGATTAAAAAACTCATTTCTTTAGAAGATTGGATAATCGAGTATACTTGGGCATAAAAATAAATCTCGGATATTATAAAATTTCCATTCTTATTTAACGGACTCTTTTATCCCAAAGCCTCTTTTATTTTAAATAAATGAATAAAATAAAATGATAATAATAATAATAAATAAATAAATAAATAAATAATAAATAAAAATCAAAAAATCTTTCAAAAAAAAACACAGCCCGTTTAATTTAGTCATGCTGACAGCTAAGCGTGATTAAGTTAACAGCGCTACCCTTATAGCGTTGTAGGGTTTCCTGCGCTATTGGGCCAGCGCGATTCAACGTACCGCGCTAGCAGGCCAATGCGATTAGGGTTCCCATGCTGTTATAAAAACCTACATTTCCTTCATTTCTCGACAACCCTTTTTTACTCACTCTCTCCCTCATACTTATTTAATCCGATTATTGCGTTTAAACAACCTTATTTTTTTATATTAATTATTTATTATTTATTTACTATTTATTTTACTAAAAAGTGGCTACAAATTTTAATAATATCGAAACGATAATTCGAAACTCTGCCCAAATTAATACTCGACGAAGACAATCTTCAAAGGAGAAGTGGTACGTTTCATGAGAGCCCTAAAAATCATGTTTATAGACTTTTAAGTTGTTTCACTATTTATTTATTGCTTTATCACCATATTATTGTTAAAGGACTTAAATTGATTGTTCGCAATGTTTAATCAAGATAATTCTTTCGGACAAATGTAATCATGTTAGGCTCCCTAAATCTATTTTAATAACGGTTTGAGTTAAATTAACTAGTTTTTTGTGTCATCACTAACAATGTAATGCTATTTTTTGTTAATTTTGTAAATTGATAATTTTGTGTGATTCTAAATATAATTTATGTATGGTTAAGAGGAAACTAGTAATGGCAGCCTATGGGCTAACCCGACGCACTCCGTCATGTTAGTACCTTCGCCCCCGAGTCCAATCTTTCGTTCGCTCGACCACAACTTGGAGTCATCTGCATGGGATCGGAGAGGATTTCCGTGCAATTTTGACAAACGTCCCTTACTCAAGTCCCATTCGTATCTAATCTACATACACGGTTTATGAGTTTTGTTCCTAAAACTCATTGGCGACTTCATATTAGCATGTTTGGTATCGGTATTGAAGTTTCTCCCAAAAAAATGATTTAAAATTGGGTTTAAAAGAAAAAAGAGCATCGCTAGAAAATTAACAATGCTACCTTCGTAGCGTTACGAACCTTCCTGCGCTGACTTTGTAGCATCACAGAACTTGTAACGCTATAGGGTCAGCATGGTAAATCTTGTTGCGCTACGCTTGTAGCGTGGTACAAGTTCCAGCACTCCATTTCTGTTGAAAAGAAGGAAAAAAGAAAAAAAAGGGAAAAAAGAGCAGTGCTGGAAAGTTAACTACGCTATCTTCGTAGCGTTACAAACCTTCCTGCGTTGACACTGTAGCGTCACATAACTTGTAACGCTGCAGGGTCAGCGTGAGAAACCTTGTAGCGCTACGTCTGTAGCGTGGTACAAGTTCCAGCGCTCCATTTCAGTTGAAAAAAAAAGGGTCTAATTAATTCGTTTCACCTTTCATTAAGACAATTTTTTAGGTCTAACTTGACCTACGGACGGTTTGGGAAAGGTGACCAAAAATTTGGGACCCTAAAATCCGGGGCCCCTTCACATAACGACATGGCACCATATTAGTTATCTTATTGACAAGTGATCATATTATTATTAACTTTTGTTTTTCTTTCCTTTCTTATTCCACACATAAATTGGGAACGGATTACATTCCTTCCTTGTCTACACATTAACATGTGAGTGGATGAATAAATTTATTGCTAATTTTCTACTAGTCATATGAATAAACATTCACTAATACTTTTGTTCACGGTCAAGTTGTTTAACTACATCATTTTCGATCTTTCATTCTTCTATTTTGACTACTAGTCAACTTCTTTTAAATCAATACATTCCAACATCAATGATGTAATAACAATAATATAAAAGAAGAATGTAGAACTTAGTAGTCAACTCATGAATTCAACATGTAATCATGCATTAGTAACAACTTTGATCATAATAATCATACAAGTCAACATATCATACTTCTCAATATCATAAAGCTTCTAACATGAAAGTTATGAAAAGAAACTACTACTAGCATGATTCTATAGTCATGATAATTCTTTAGTACTTACGTAGTTACTTACCTCGTACTATTGCGATGAATCACCCAAAAGCTTTCTTATAATGTCTCTATTCTATTCCATATTTTTCCTTTTAATTTCCTTTCTAACAACTTCAGCTTTGTAAAATAATTTTAGAACTCCTTTAAACCTTCTTAAACAACATAATATGACCTTAGAACAACTTACTTATGCTATAAGATCATCCTATGATAGTTTCATGCATTTAAAACACTTATAGAATAATTATTTCTTGAAAATAAGATTATTACTATTTTTAGCAAGTCCTTTAGTAAAATTATAGCAATATTATATTGCTTAAAACCTTTTAAAAACCTTCTAAACTTCATACTTAGGGAATAAAACATTATAACAACACCGTAAAATTATTATACCGTAGTATTATGCATTAAAAACCCTTTTATTTTTTCATACATCACATTACTGCCACCGGAAATTATGGCATTCTTATCATAAAATTCTAAGATCCGTAAGCATCATGGTAGTTTAATCTGAAAACTGAAATATGAGTCGTAAGACGATCAGGGAAAATTCATAAGAATCATGTATGTGTACTCATAAATTCAGAGTCGTAAGAATCACGATTTTAAAATATCATACTGATGGTAATAATCTTAAGACACTTTTGACATAGCAAATATAGCCGATCCATCAGTATGATATTTTACATTATACTACCATGATTCTTACGACTATGAATTTATGAGTACACATACATGATCTTTACGAATCTGCCCTGATCGTCTTACGACTCAGATTTCAGATTTTATATTAAACAACCATGATTCTTACGAATCTTAGAATTTTATGATAAGAATGCCATTATTTCCGGTGGCAGTAATATGAAAAAATAAACCTCACATTACTGCCACCGGAAATTATGGCATTCTTATCATAAAATTCTAAGATTCGTAAGAATCATGGTAGTTTAATCTGAAATCTGAAATCTGAGTCGTAAGACGATCAGGGTAGATTCGTAAGAATCATGTATGTGTACTCATAAATTCAGGGTCGTAAGAATCATGGTAGTATAATCTGAAAATATCATACTGATGGTAATAATCTTAAGAAACTTTTGACATAGCAAATATAGCCGATCCATTAGTATGATATCTTCAGATTATACTACCATGATTCTTACGACTCTGAATTTATGAGTACCCATACATGATTCTTACGAATCTGCCGTGATCGTCTTACGACTCAGATTTCAGATTAAACTACCATGATTGTTACGAATCTTAGAATTTTATGATAAGAATGCCATAATTTCTGGTGGCAGTAATGTGAGGTGTATTTTTTCATAGTATTATTACTATTTTTGTTCATAATTAAAAATAGATTACAACAATAATACATCACTTTAAAGCCTTTTAGAAACATTCTAACTTCATAATTACATCATAGATCCTTACTATAGCAATTTAAGATCATAATATAATGATTTAGAACATTAAATTCATAAAAGTTAATAATTTTCATAAACTTATAAAACCCCAATTTTACAAACTTCATGAACAACTTTAAAACATAATTATAAAACCTAAGACATGTTCATACTAAGAATCTTCATGCACAAACAAAATTATAAAAATGATTATAAACAAGATTGAATTAAAATTTAAAAGAGGAGAAAGTAATTTTTTTTAACCTCACAAAAACAGAAGCTACCAAGGAGGAGGGGTGGCTGGCGCTACTAGCTGGTGGCCATGCTGGTTGTCATCGATCACCTGACCGGAGTGGCAGCATCGAAGACCAGTGAGAGGGAGAAGGGGACCAACGAGTGTTTTCGGTTTTAGGGTTAGGGTTTTTGATGTAATTTTAAGCCCTTAACAGGAATTAGAACTCACAAAGTTGTTGTTGTTCGTTGGGCAATGAATTAAACTCGTCAATTTTGTGTTTAGGTGACAAAAAGTCACGAAATTCCTTCTTTTAGGTAGATTTATTTGTTAAATTTCAATAAAGGTAACAAGGATAGATTAACACTCTTGATCACAACGAAGTGTGGTCGAATTTCACAATCGCAAAAGTGAAGTTTTTACGAGAAACACTCAAACAAAGCCACGCTTCAATTTTCTCACAATTAAGCTTATAATTTCTATTGACAAACAAAAAGGTATTTATAGGACTAAGATTGGAACAATCCTCCTATTCATAGTCAAATAAAATCCTAAATAAACTCTAATAAACACAAGTTTCACGTCCACTTGTCCCACTTGTGCCTATCCAAAACATAATCAACTTGCACAATCAACTTGCATAACTTGATCTTATCTAACTAACAAACTAAATTAGGAAAATAAAAATCACTAAACAAAACATTAAAAACGTCCTACACTAATCCTAACTATACTTGGACTCCAGATAAAAGAAATCTACGTAAAAACTAATTTCCAGTTTGACAGTTGAGCAGAAAAATGGACAAAACATTATCGTCCATATTTTTCTGAATTTTTAAAATATTTTTCCATGAAAGTGGATTCAATAAGGTTGCCAATGCATATTAACACGCCATATAATTCAAAGCAAACTGTCAATGAAAAATATTCAAAGTTAGACATACTGCACTGCTCCGAAAGTGAAATTCTTTCTTTAGAAGCTCCAGTAAACGTCCTAGATTGAATCTTTTAATCAAGAAACCATCAACAACATGATCCTCCATCATTGTAGACAAAGTATAACTAAAAATACGGAAATCACAAACACTTAAAAGCATTTAAAAGCCCGAAATGAGAAAACCCTAGCAAGTGCTGTGGGAAAAAACCCATAGGCAAAACCACCAAGAACCCGGATGTGAATGGCAGCCTTATATTCACATCAGCTTTCGAAACCCTTTTTCTTTTCTTTGTTTTTATTTTAGAATCTAAAAATTCAATAACCTAATTTAATTCTAAAATTCTAATTTAAAGGGGTATTGATAGGACCAAAATCATATTGTGTAAAATTACTAAAATACCTGTAATGATGGAAATTACCTTTTTGCCCATGTTTTAAGACAATTAAGGGAACCACTTTAAAACTTAATTTGGAAATTTTAAAAATACATTAATAAATATTAAAATGCTGTAAAATACTTTATCAAATTTATAAAACCTCGAAATAATTATTTTAACTCTTTAATTACTTAAATTCCTTAAATTAATTAGTTTATTAAACCTTTATTCTTTCTTTAAAATACAAAAAATGAACCTATATAAATATAAATTTAGATTATAAAATACCCAAAAATACAGTGTATTACAATCAACCCCTTTAAAAGAAGTTTCGTCCCGAAACTTTGGGTAATGTATTATATGGAAATCGAATTAGAGACTGCACTTTAAGTGCCCCTTTTTAAACCTTTTTTTTTTTAACCTTGGTTGCTGTAAACTTTAGACACTAACATTATTTTTTTTACTAATACTCCTTGAGTGTTATTACTAAACTTGGATGCAAAACATAAAAACTTTGCAAAAAAGCACTAAAACTTCGGAAAACTTAAGGGAAAAGGTGCAGACTTCTATTGCACTCTACCCCCATTAAGAATCGAGTTACGTCCCCGTAACTCTGCTAATCTGAAACAATTTTGAGTACTTCTTCATCATCATATCCTCCGCTTCTCAAGTTGCCTCCTTGGTTTATTGGTTAGACCGTAGAACTTTAACTATCTTGACACCCTTTCTATGGGTACTACAAACTTTATTACTATCAAGAATCTTAATTGGTTTCTCATCATACGTGAGACTTTGGTTTAACTTTAATTTATTCGGTGGCAAAACATGCAACTTATGTGGAACATAATGCCTCAATTGCGACACATGAAAAACATTATGAAACTTGCTCAATTCCATGGGTAAGGCTTGTTTAATACCCCATATTTTCACGTATTTTAAGAAGTTACTTTCGTATTTTATACGTATATTTTAATATTTTTGTTCATAAATTATATTCAATAATAATATTAAACAAAGGAAATTTAAATAAATTATAATTAAATTAATTTTTTTTGTGTTTATAAGTAATATTTTATGTATTACTAAATATTTTGAAAAGTTTCTAAAAATAAAATTTTTAGAGTTTACTAAATTGTTTTAAAACCAGGGCATAAAAGTAATTTCAAACATTAAAGGTATTTTTGCAATTGCACCAAATCTTACTTTGGGGCCTATAAATACCCCTTAAAACCCCAATTTTCGAATTTATTTTGCAATCTAGAGATTTAGGATTTCAAAAATTTAGAGAGAGAAAGAGAGGGAAAAAAAATTTCGAATTAAAAAAAGAGTAGTAAATTTCCGAAAGAAAAAAAATACTTCCGGCTTCCCCTTCCTCCGTCAGCCTTCCCTCCGCCGCGTGCCACCTCGCCGGCAGCCTGCTCGCCTGCCACCACTCCTCTTCCTCCCCTTTGGTAATTTTTGAAACTTTTATATTTCTTCTTCTTTTCTTTTTGATTCAATCTTGCTAATTCATGTTTACGTTGATGATTTATCATGTTTCTATAGTTTTAAATATGTTTTTCATGAAATTATGATTTAGTTTAAAGCATGAATTGATTTGTTGTTCATGAATTTTTAAATTAGGGTTTATAAAATTACGAAATTCTTGATTTTGTGGATTTTAATGGTTTAAACTTCAATATTATGATCATGAATTGTTGTTGGGTGAATTTATGATGATTTTATGAAATTTAGGTTGATTTTTAAACATTTTAGATATAAATTATATTGTTGTTCAAATTTTCTAATCATGAAAATCAATAGAATAAATATTATCCACATGTTTTGGTTTATGAAAAATTATTCTAAAGCATAGATTTGATTTATGATGTTGTTAGTGGATGGTAAAAGGGTTTTATGATGAATTTATGATGTTTTTCTGAGTTTCTAATGAGTTTTAGATGAATAAATAAAGTTGTAAATTTTTATTAACACATATTTATGCCCAATAAAAATAGTCACATGTAATATAGTAAGATATAGTTATTTTTAGGCATCTAAGTGTTGTATATTGAACTCAGGACATGACTATAGTGTTTTATGATCAAAGTATGATATTTAGAAAGGTTTAAGAGTGTTTTTAAGAATGTTTACAAAGCTATCATTTTTTGGAAAATTACCGAAAATCAGGTAATTTGCAATAGAAAAGTTAAAATAAATATGGAATAGAATAGAGACCATATAGGGAATGTTTTGGACAAGTTTCCCATGTAGAAAGCTAGTTTAGAGTTGTTGTAGAACTTAGTCAACAAAGTTTTAATTTAGTTTCTATTTTCTCTATGTAGGAAACTTCGATCTAGTCGACTTTTAGAAGTTGTGGCGGATCACCACTACAACACAAGGTACGTAAGTACTAAAGATAAACATAGAAATTAGAATTCATCCTTGATTGATCTTACACAATATGTTGTTGTGCTTGATTGGATTGTGAAATTGACATGCATGACAAGTTTTATTAAAAGCATGATTTTATATTATTTTGACATTCCATATTTTTAGCAATATAAATTCTTTAAGATTGAATTGGAATGTTATGATCAGTTTAAATTGGCCAATAGCTTATTGAAAAAGAAAGGAAGTAAATTAAGATGGTTAGTTACTTAATCAACAATATTAGTATTTTGTGAATTTTTATTCACATAGTTAATAGAAGGTAATGAGCTAATATTTTTGTACATGTTGCCACTCACAATTTAATGTGTGGTCAAGGAGAAAGTAAATAGTTAGCCACTCATAGTTAATGTATGGTAAAGGAAGTTTAGTTTAATTAAAGGACACACATAAGATTATTTTTAGAATCACTTTAAAATGAAGATAATTAAAATGGCTTGTGTGATTGTATGCATGCTTTTATGTGTTGTTATGTGTGAGTCATAACATTATTAAACCGGTTAATCACGTGAAGTGAAAGAGGATTCACACCAAAACTCTTGGAACGTATATACCTTGAGTATGAACAATGGGGGAGTCGTATGGAACACTGATCTATGACTTCTAATCGGAGTACAAGACGTTGTACTCTTTAATATTTTTAATGCACTAGAATTTCGTCACTTTCTGTGACCTAGGTAATACCTTCTTGGAGTTGCACCCAAGTTGCTTCCCAATAGGGCGTTTTTAAAGGAAAGGAAACCCGTTCGATACGAAATCCAACGTTTAAATATAATAGTTAATTTGTTTAAGTTGAGTCTATGCACAGGTGAAGAGTTGTCAATGGTAAGATGTATGTAAGCTTTTATTTTACTTTCTGTTATTCTTGTTTCATAGTCTTTAGTAGTTATGTAATCATCTTTGCTGACTGTTTATTTTGTATGCATGGTTTTGTCTTGGACTTTGCCCTACGATAACCCACTTGTTGGCGAGTAGTTATCTAGAATAAGAAAAGCTACAAGTACAAGTGGGCATAAGTAATTCATACTGGGCTACAGTGAGAGTGCTTGATGTGTAGTCTTCGTAGTTCTGTATATATTTGCTTATGGAGTATTCTAACTATTATTTGGATGTTGTTTTACTTTCGAAGTTTAAGTATTTGTTTTTAAGGGCCATTAATATGGTTCCAAAGTGTAATAAAGATTTAAGTTCATTTTCTTTTGGTTGTTGGTTTGATTTTAGTTTGATATTATTTTTGAGGTTTAAGTTTTTAAATTGGTTTTGGTTTTAAAGACTTTCACTGTAGTACTTTGACAAATGCCTTAGCCATTATCACGGTGGCGGTAATGCTTTGGTTTTTCCTCATTATTTGGGAGTTTAAATAATTATATTTCTTTAATATTTATAATATGTTTTCTGTAAAATCTAAAAAAGGAAAGTTAAGAAATTCCAGTGTGTTACATGATCCTTGACAAAAACTTCATCGTTTGCCTTGTCCAATATACAAGCATGTTAATATTGATTAAGAGATTTATGGCGTTTCTTCGGATGTGCTCATCTTTACTGTAAAACCTTATTCAACTCATGATCTTTAGTATCTCCATCACCTGCATAAAATCCAAACAAAAAGTGGCCTCCACAAGATCTTTATTAGGGGACCGAGGCAAATCAATATGAATAATATCATTAGTAGTATAAATTGCATGACATGACTGTTCAAACATAGGACTCTTAAGATCAACATTAAGGCTAAAAGTAATCTTATCGTCCCCTATATCAAGAGTTAGGCTACCATTTATAACATCAATAACGACACCTGCAGTGTTTAAGAGAGGTATACCAAGTATTATAGGAATATGAGCATCCTCATCCACGACTACACAACATAATCAACGGGGATAAAGAACTTTCCGACTCTTACTAGAACATCCTCCAAAATACCCTTAGGTTATTTAACTATCCTATCTGCCATCTGCAAAGTAATGTTAGTATATTTTAGTATACAGATAATGGCATGACACTAACACTAGCCCCTAAATCACATAAAGCTTTATCAATAAATAGTGGGCCAATGTTACAAGGGATGGAAAACTTCTAGAATTTTTTTATTTTGGGGTAAAGCACTACATTCTTCAGTTAAAGCAACAGTCTCCACCGTAGTTAGCTCATATTTCCTACTCAATATATCTTTCATGAATTTATAATAAGCAGGTACCTGTATGACAAGATCAGTAACTGGTACAGTTACCTACAGATTTTTGACAATGTTGAGAAACTTACTGAAGTAGTCATCTTTGTTGCTTTCTATTTGCCTAGTTAGGAAAGGGTAATGGCACCTTGCGTGGTGGTATTGTATATGAAGACTTGTCCGCTACAGTGGCCTTCACCGTTGGAGCTTCCTTTTCCGTTTCAATAATCGGCTCTGAATCGATATCTTCAATTACCACATTAACGGTCTTGTTGACTCCAACTGCAACATGAGAATTTATATCGTTGGTGGGCATTTGCGAACTATCATATGTATTATCATTCCCCAAGAGTATTGCATTAAGTGTTTCTTTGGGAGGGTCTTATGGTGATGCCTGTGAGGGCAGTTGGCCCGGCGACCTTTGACTTATACATTGAGCAATCTGAGCGATATGTTTCTCAATTAACTTATTGTACGCCATTTGATGATTAAATTGATCTTGCACTGCCTCCATATTCTTATGCATCTGCATTACCACATTCTTCAATTATGAAAACTCATTATCACTAACTTTTGGTGGTAGTTGAGGATGAAACTATGGCCTAACAAAACCATGTGGTTGAGGCGGCCGTTGAGGTTGAGACCTTTGTAATTGTTGTTGTGGTGGTAGCTGCTCCATTGTGTTGTAACAATTTTGGAAATTAAGACCTAAGGAACCATATGAAGATAAGTATGATTCATTGTATCTAGATATGGCAGCTAGAGTCACCGATTGAGTAGCAGGTACTTGTAGTTTATCAAGCTTTTCACTTATTGCATTAATTTGTGAAGCTAAACTCTCATACCTGTCATCGACATGTTTCTCACCCTTCTTTGTATGCTCTCCAGGATTACCAAATTGTGAGTAATGAATAGAAATTTCCTCAATCAATGACAGATTATTCCCAACCTAGCTCTGCACACGTATCGAATGGCTATCTTATGCTACAAATTGAGGTTGAGAACTTTCAATGGAAGCCATATCTAGTGAATATGGTGGAACGAAATCAGTTTGCAGGTACTACACTTGAAGATCCTTATCTTTCAATATTGAATTTTCTACAGTACTGCAATACCATTAAACAAGCGGGTGTCACTCAAGACTACATCCGACAGATGTTGTTTCCATTCTCTTTAAAAGAAAAAGCTCGATAATGGCAAAATAGTTTCAATATAATTAATATCACTAGCTGGGATGATTTAGCCCTTGCATTGTACAAGAAGTATTATCCTCCAGAGACAACCGCAATACTTAGGTGCCAGATTACAAATTTTAACCAAGAGACAAATGAGTCACTTTATGATGCAAGGGAAAGGTTTAAGGAGTTGATACGTGTATGTCCTAAACATGGTCTTGAAAAGTGGTTCCCAGTCCAATCAATCTATAATGGATTAGGGAATGAAAGTAGGGCATTATTTGATTCTGCTGCGAATGGTCGATTCATTAATCAGGAAGTTAATTTTGCGTATGATTAAGAATGTTGTGAAGGATTTGACATACCTATTACCTACACAAAACTAAACCTTCACACAAATATGAGAATTAGCCTCAAAGAACTAAGTAGTTCTTTGAGATCAACAAAAAAATAAAATAAAAAGAATAAAAAGTTCAAACCCGACTAATAGAATTAAAAAATGCATCATCGGCAACGGCGTCAAAATTTGATGCAGGCTATCGCACACCTCTCAAAAATAAACCAAACAACACTAACTAATATGGCTAGGGAAATAGGGATCGAATCCATAGGGAAGCTATTAAATTTTATTAGTTCTAAAAAGTAAAAACTGTGTAAGGGGCCTTGGTTGTATTTCTAACTAATTGACTAATAACTAGAAAAATAGTGGAAATTACGAATTAAACTCAGATTATAAAAACTTTGGGTGGTCGATTCACTATGAACAATAAACAAACTCAAAAAATATTAATCAATTAATTCATTATTTTTCATCAAAATAGGGCACACTAATTCTCTCGAACTTAGGCTCCCTCAAAACTCCTTTACCGTCTCTCGCTCGCATGAATTTGTTTTGCCTATTATTCAGTGGTCTTATTGTGGCAATCTTACCTCTCGGCCTCGATTTCGATAATTACCTAACATTCAACTAAATCTAGCCACAATTTAATTTTAATGAATAGAAATCAATAATAGGAATTTAATTACTAATCAGGAACTAATCGATTAATATTAAGATAGTCCATTAATGAGTTCATGGATCCCCTAAACCCTACAAAATAAATTACTCAAACTCATAACTATAAAAACTAAAACAATAAACAAAGTTAAGTTCATAATCATAAACAAATAAGAACAATAATTAACTAATTAAACATTCATAAACTAATTAACAAATATAAACTGATTAGCATGAACTAATAAAACTAATTATAATTAATTGACATGGAAACAGAAAAGAAATTACAGAACATGAATGGAAAAAAACTTGATTGAATTGAAAATTCTTCAACAAAATAAGCTAAACTAACCTAATCTAGAGAAAGAACGTAAAAAAGAGAGCTAATTAGGATTCTAAAACTAGAGAATATAATGTAAAGATGTGTAGACGAGCCTAGGAATTCATTCCTTTAAATCACAATTAATGGGCCTTAATTAAATTAAAACGTCACAAAATAACAATGTCCATAAAAAAGGCCGAAAAACCTCTTCATGCACCAGTATAGAACAAATAGGGCATTGTTCCGCGCCCACATTCCCGGATAGTAGCACCGAAATTTCAGGGTCATTATGAAACCACTATATATTTTGCTACAAGACGTTCCACGGGGCGAGTGACCTACTGTTGGAAAGACCTTTGAATCGACTTTCCAATGAAAGAAGAATTCGGTCAATATAATCTATATATTGTTAGATATGATCAAAATAGTGGAATGTGGTCAAAAACTTCACTTCTAATCTTCTTATTCCTTCACTTTTACTTTTAATATTTCTCCAACTTGTCATGTAGCACGTTAAACTTGTTCCAAGGAGTTGTAAAATGTCCCTAAACATTCTCGAAATAATCATAAGTGATCTTTATCTCTCAAGTGCGAAATTAGGTAGTAAAATCAACCAAAAATTAGTCGTTTCCTCAAAACTTTACAAAACAACACAAGACACTAAAAGAACACTATCAGCATCAAATTTGGATCAAATGATCCTAGTTAGTCCTTTAATCATTAGGGAATTGGTAGAAAAATAATTATAAATATTAGGTACATCATGTTCAAAGGAACAGTTGATGGCCAATTTTGACGTTGTGTTCCTGATTTTGAAATTCGGAATATCATTTTTAAGTGCCATTCATCCCTTTGTGGTTGGCACATGAGTTCTAACAAGACCTTAGCGAAGGTCTTGAAACGTGGCTTCTTTTGGCCATACATGCTCAACAATGTTTGGACCTTTGTGAAATCTTGTGACTGGTGTCAACGCACTAATAGTTTGTCAAGAAAGCATGAGATGCCCCTAAACAACAATTTAGAACTTCAAATCTTTGATGTTTTGGGGATAGGCTTTATAGGATCTTTTCTAACCTCCTTTGGGAACTAATATGTACTGGTTGTTGTTGATTATTTGTCAAAATGGGTGAAAGTTATTGCTTCTCCCACCAATGACTTAAGGGTGGCTATGGAACTCTTCAAGGAGGTTATTTTTCTCAGGTTAAGAGTACCTCGGGCTATTATAAGTGATGGGGGGTCGCATTTTTCCAAGAGAACCCTCCAAACCACCTTGCCATGTATGGGGTGAAGCATAAGGCCTCGTTAGCTTACCATCCCCAAACAAATGGGCAAGCTCAGATCTTTAATAGAGAGATCAAGGCTAATTTTGAAAAGACTATTGATAGGTCTAGAAAGGATTGTTCTACAAAGCTCTCCGATGCCTTATGAGCCTATCGGACTACTTTTAAAACTTGGATTAGCACAACTCCCTATAAAATTCTGTATGGGAAATCTTGCCATTTTCTTGTGGAGTTAAAACACCATGCAGATTGGGCAATAGAAACACTGAACTTTGGTCTACAAAGTGCTGGTGAAAAAATAATGCTTGATCTCCGTGCCTTGAAGAAAATCCAGTTGGAAGCTTATGGAAATTCTCGTATTTTTTAGGATTGAACTAAGGGTTATTGATATACATGTTTTATGTTGTGTTTTTCCTTCATTTACTGTTGATTCTTGTGTTAAATAGTTAAGTTTGTGGCTTTGTTTTGTTTAAATATCATCCTTTGAGGTTAAGTTATGTTTTGGAACGATTTTAGCGTATTTAGTAGACCTTAAGAGTTTTTTACAGTTATTTTATGCTTCCTCGGTTATTACGCGCGGTTTTCGATCTATTTTATATGTTACAGGAGCGTAATGGGGAGTTATGAAGTCACTAGAAGCTAAAACGAGTCAAAATGTACTTGCCTCCGGATGCGTGCCAAGTTACGAGAATCTACAAATGAGATTCGAAGAGATCGAGCGAAGAAGTAATAAAGATCGTCAAAATGGGCTCGATTATAGTAGATGAGGGAGCAACCTTTAGAAGCCTTGTTGATCTACACTCCCGCAACATAGATCAGCAGCTACACAAATCACTATTTTGAAGACCTGCAGGCGCAGGTAACAATCCTATTTTGAACGCTACGGGTGCAGGGCGTGCGTGTGGCGTTCCTTTCGGCTTTTCTTCGTGGTTTTTGCTCATGGGTTTATTTTAATTAAAACTCAATCCTTGTAAATACCCTATATATTGGGTGCTCGACCTAACCAGTTTTTAGAGCATATTATTAAATTAAAAATCCAAAAACACTTCTCTCTCTAGAATTTTAGGAGCATTTAAATTGTTCTTGACGATTCCCTTTCAATTAACGCAATTCAATCATTCTTTTGGTAATTTCTTTCCGTTTGTTTTTCAATTCTTTTTAGTTTATGAATCTTTTTAGTTTATTATTTTTTAGTTTAGTTTAATTAGTTTTAATAATTTAGTTCTTAGTTTAATGTTATTAGTTATTAATTTAGGTTTAATTCTAGTTTTAATTAATTCATGTTTATGGCTTTGTTATTTAATTTTGTTTTTGTTTTTGTTTCTTTAGTCATGAGTGTTAGCCTTTTTCTCTAGGGCTAGGGGATCTATGATCATGTTGTGAATTTATTTTATATTCGTTAATTAATTCTTGATTATTAGTTGAATTCCTATTATTGATTTCTATAGATTGCAATGAAATTGTGGCCAGTTTTAGTTGTGAGTTAGGTAATGGTCAAAATCAAGGCCGAGAGGTAAGATTACCACAATTAGACCATTGAATAATAGGCAAAACAAATTTATGCGAGTGAGTGCTGGTAAAGTAGTTTTAAGGGAGTCTAAGTTGGAGAGAATTAGTGAGCTCTAGTTCAATGTATATCAATGAATTGATTAATGAGCGTTTTATGAGCTTGTTGATTGATCACAGTGAACCAACCGCCCTAACTTTTTATTGTAAGATTTTAATTCGTTAATTTCCTGTCATTTCCTTAGTTTTAGTGTTTTTTCCTTTGTTTTAGTAGCTTTACTAGAATTTTCCACAAAGGCCCCTTACGCAATTTAGACTTTTTAGAGCCAATAGAGTTTAATCGCTTTTATGAGGATTCGATCCCTACTTCCTTGCCTATATTAGTTAGAGTTTTTTGGTATTTACTGGGATAGCCTTGTTCAACTTTTGGCGTCGTTGCCGGGGAGGCACTTTTTAATTCTATTAGTCGGGTTTAAAGTGTTCGTTTTGTTTTTAATTTTTGTTTGATGTCCTCACGTCAAGGAACGTTCACGTTCATTGAGGTAGTTCTCATTTCTTCTTCAAGTTTCGATTGTGTGCAGGCATTAGATTGTATGCCGGTTTGGATTGATCCTGAACCAGAAAGATCATAGCATAAGCGGAGTCTTAGAAGTAAGTGGAGACTGCGAAGAGTCATTCTTTCCGAACGGATACTGACTGATCTAACACAACGTTTTGCTAATTTCAATATTTCCAATAGTTTCGATAAGGAAGAGATGGCAGAGTCACATTTCAATGAGAACAACATACCACGGAATAATGCACCACCACCGCCGCCGCCACCACCGGCAAGGTCCTTAAAAGACTATTCTCAATCGTGTTCTGCAACAGTGGGAGGTGATTATCGAGTTCTAGATACAGAGGCTATCAATTTCGAATTGAAGCCAGCTTTGGTCAATATGGTTGAAAGGAATAAATTTGTAGGAACATTGAAGGAAGATTCGAATTTGCATTTGAATAACTTCATCCAGTACTGCAATACAATTAAGAAAGCGAGTGTGACTCAGGATTATATACGACGTATGATGTTCCCATTCTCATTGAAGGACAAGGCTATTTCTTGGTTAAATAGTTTAAACATGGATAATATCAATAGTTGGGACAAATTGGCTCTTGCTTTTCAAAGGAAGTACTATCCTATGGAGAGAATTGCAACCCTTAGGAGTCAAATTACGAATTTCAACCAAGAAACCGATGAAACACTTTACGATGCATGGGTGAGATTTAAGGAGATGTTGAGAATGTGCCCTCATCATAGTCTTGAGAAGTGGTTCTTAGTACAATCTTTCTATAATGGTTTGGGTAATGAGAGTATAACACTGCTTGATTCTGCAGTTAGTGGTCGATTCATTAACCAAGAAGTCAATGCTGCATATAATTTGGTTGAGGAGATCACAATTCATAATTCTCAATTCGGTAATCCTAGAGGACGTTCTAAGAGAGGAGGAAAACATGTGATAGTATGAGAGTTTGTCTTCACAAAACAATGCAATTCATGAGAAGCTAGACAAGATCAACACACCACCCTCTAATCCAATGACGGTAGTTGCAATGGCTGCGTTTTTGGGAGCTACTGATGTCTTTTGTGATTTATGCGGGTCTTTTGGGCATATTACTCAAACATGCCATAGTTTTATGGAGCATGTATGTGCATTTCAAGCTTACAAAAATAATCCATTCTCCAACACATACAATCCGGGTTGGAAGGATCATCCATACTTCTCTTACAAGAATATCAGCAATGTTCAAAATCCGCAGCAGCAACATTTGGCATCACAACAACAACAGGTTCAATGACTTGCTCCACCTCAAGCACCAGGTTTCAGTAGGCCACCACCTCTAGCACCACTCCCAACACCTCCACAACCAACTAGCAATGATTTTTCGGAACTGAAGAATATGATGATGCAGATGTAGAAAGCCATGGAAGCTATGCAGGCCCACAATCGACAATTGGAAACTCAAGTAGCACAAATTGCCCAATCATAGGCTCAAAGGCAACAAGGGAAACTTTGTCCTCAACCCGCTCCATCAAATGCTCCATCAACCAATCCACCTCGTGATCATTGCAACTCTATTGCAACAAGGAGCGGTACTTACTATGAAGGTCCTAGAATACGTAATGATGGTACTAAAAAGGCTGCAGATGGAACGAAGAGGACTAGTTCGGTTGTTATTGAAGACCTTGAAGAAGTAGCTGTAGAAAAGGAGAATGAAGCATCAAAGGAGAAAGAAGCACCAAAGAAGCAAGCTCCAACAGCTGATTCAGTTACCGATACAATTCCTCCCTCAAAGGTGTCGTTGCCCTTTCCGAATAGGGTAACCAGGAGTAAGAACGGTAATCACTTTCGAAAATTCCTTGAAATAGTTAAGAATTTGCAGGTTACTGTAGCTTTTACTAGAGCACCACCACAGAACAGGGAAGAGAGGCAGAAAAGATATGAAAAGGTCTCCAAGCGAACAATCAGGTCTAGAAGGTTCTTCCACAAGGAAACACATGATAAACTTGGCATTACTGATCAAGTTATGAGGATGGCCTACCGCATTGGATGGGCGAACTGGATTAATGCTACCATGCCCGGTCTTGATGGACGAACCCAGCAGGTCCCACATACTTACAGAGAGCTCACCCTTGAGTTCTTATCCAGCTACGACTTCCATGTCATTCAAGACAATCTTTCAGCAGAAAGAAAGAATCATATTAGTTTCACTATATTTGGGCAGCATAATGAGATGGATGTGGATGAATTGAATGAGAGGTTCCTATGGAATGCCGAGAATGCGGTCTGGTCCACAGCTAAGCATGAGTGGGGACCCTATTTTGAGGTAGCCTGGTGGGAGAGGATTACAGATGGTAGTTCTGCTACTACAAAAAAGACTTTTTGCAACCCCAAATAAATATTTGCAAAAGGCCAAAAAACCACTGCAAAAACCTTTAACAACGGTCATATAACCGTTGCATTCTTTGGCGAAGCAAAAACTCTTTTGCAACGGTTTTTTGTACTTTTAGCAATGGTCATTATTTGACCGTTACAAAAAATCTATATATCAACGGTCTTCTAGACCTTTTGCAACGATTAAATTAGACATTGGTTTGAGACTCTTTGCAACGGTTTATTAGATTTTTCGCAGCGGTCTTTGATGAACAGTTGCAAAAAGTTTTACTTTCATGCAACATATATAGAGAGCTATTGCAACGGTTTTTGATTTGGACTGTTGCTAAAAATCAATTATTGTTGCAAATAACAACAGCAATAATAATAATAATAATAATAATAATAATAATAATAATAATAATAATAATAATAATAATATAATTAATATAATTAATATAAATAATAATATTAATTAATAATATATATTATTAAATATTTTATTATTATTATTATTGGAAGTTATAATCATGATAAAAATAAATTACAAAATAAATAAACAATCACAACAACAATACTTTATTATTATTAATTTAATCTTGATGGATAATGGTAGTGTACATGTGCATATTCCAAGTTCCTAGGATTGTGTCCTTTAAATAAAATATATACAGATGCTAAGCTAATGTAAGACACAATCTTTTCATTTTCAAAATTCAATTAGCCTTAGGCAGCCTCCTTTTCAATGAGACTCTCTACTCCTTTAATTTTACCTTCATTTTAGCCTCAAATTTCGAAATTAAGATACCGCCTCAATCTCCTGATTCTCTTTTGCTCATCATATGTAGTGGTAGTTCAAATTATCCATTCATCAACTAGTCACATGTCCTTTGCCTTTAAAAAGCTCATCTCCAAAGAAACTAATCAAAAACCAATTTACCCAATAAGAAGAAAACTATGGGAAAACAAATGAAAGTACAAGAGAATTTATTATTGTCAACTAATGAAATAAGCGGACAGCGTAGAATACAAGTTCTTAAGTTCCTAGAGTCAGAACAACAGTGATATCAGTTCAAAATTCTTGTATAGTGATCCCATGAGGGCAAGTATATTAGATAAAGAGAACAAACGAAAACTTGAAAAAAGAAGTATACCTAGACACTAGTTTACAGGCTTCCCATAAAGTTCTACCCTTAGTTAGCTTGTTACTTAAGGAGTGGTAAAGAAAGGTGGTTAAGAGTTTAGTCTCGCAACAATCTAACATCACTTATGTAACACATTGCACATGTATAATTCCAAAGCAATTGTCACCATAACATTTAGCATCTTCTATTAATAGATTATGAGCATATATGAGCAGAACATACACCTTTGCAATCACTTATGCATCCACATCAAGTAAAAGTAAACATAGATAAAATTCAATATTTCAAATACCTCAAGATATAAACAAACATCCTGAACACATTCACATTTGATAAACTGTAGGTATCATCAAGCAACCCAATGAGAAATATCAAAATTAATATAATGGTCGGTGCCAAATTATTATTGTACTACAACTAGGATCAATAGGAAAAAAAAAGAAGAGAACAAGAGATGAAAGAAATTAGATTTCAAAGCATGTAAGCCACTTACACCATTACTCCTACAACCTACAACCCTTATTAGTCAACAAAATCCAAGTTCAGAATACATACACAAAATCAAGTGATATAGACATTTTCCATGAAGATTATGCTCTTCCACTGCTTGAAGAGAATATATTGATGTTTTCAGCTCATTGAAGTAGTTTTTGAGATACCAAACTAAAATTAAGCAATTAACCTGAAAAAATCCAAATTTTACATACATACACCCAATTAAGATGTTCTTTAGAGACATGGCAAAAGTCCCTTAACTATTTCCATCACCATGTATAACTTGTCTTGCCTCAACACAAGATAATAGAAAAAGAAAAGCAATAAGCAGACCACTTCGACAAGTCTTAATATATTAGCCACGTAATATGGGTAACAAGCCCACAATTAGGATATACATATATATACATACATACATATATACGACCTCCGTTTCACATTATTTGCAACGATTAGTCATTTTTACTCTATATGTCAAACCTTTGCAAATAATGTGAAATGAAGGTAGTATATATACATATGACCATTCATAAAAGATGATTGACTTGAGATACGTAGAACCAATACCCATAGAAAATAAATGACCGAATCACATCAATAGGTACCATGTGAATGACGTATATATACATACATACATACATACATACATACATACATACATACATACATACATACATACATACATACATATACATACATATATACATATATATACATACATATATATATATATATATACATACATATATATATATATATATATATATATATATATACATGAAAATACCCTTTTGTTCCATAACACTCACGTAGCAGTGGGAAAAAAACATAAAAGCATAAGAAAGAAAGTAACGATTACACCCATTATTAGCCTCCTAATAATTCATGGTGTTGAAATTATGTCCATGATTACTTGATTAGCAGGTAGCCACCAATCCACCATTTAACAATAAAGTCATTGCAATATATAGGGCAAGTAACAAGCCAATTCAAGAAATTTCAATTCAATTGAAAAGATAAAAGGAGCAAAATGAAATTATTGTTGGAATTGACTACTTCTTTACCTCTTGTGCTTATTTTGAAAAATTATGAATCTTGACTGCGGATGGATACACAGCGTGATTTGTTGGCAATGACTTGAATTTGATTGCTTGATTTTCTTTTAGTGGTCAACTCTTTCAACCTTTCTTGGGTCTTTGACTTAAACTGTGTTAACGGTACAATTTGAGCCACTTTTGCATATAATATTATTTATATTTTTCTTTCATGTGTGCTTAGTTTCTGGTACAATTATGATCTTGTGTTTGACATTAGATTCTAGTAACTTTAATTGTGGTTTTGTGTATGTTGCGCATGATAAAAGGCCTTCATTTCTTCTTTTGAGCCTTAAGAATTTCATTTCCTACTTTGACATATTTCCCCTTGATCTCGTGTTTTAAGCTTTTATCCCTTTCAATTTTATTTTTAGCCACATTACAAGACTTATTAGCGTTGCTACATAATTCATTAATATTCCCAAACTTTGTTTGGGGGAGTTGAAGTGGTTGTGATGTTGTTAAAGTAACTTTTGATGGTTGTTTTGGAGGATTGTTGGTGAAATGGATGGAAATGTTTTTGTTGAAGATTGTTTGATTATAAAGTTTCACATTTAAGGCTCTGCATACCAATGTCTATGCTGTTGTAGTCAATTAAAAAGTTATATTTATTCATGCCCTAGTTATGTATGTGTGATGTTTATGTTTATTGTTTATTAAATTTATAATCAAGAAACAAATCATTAAGAGTCGTGAAACTAAGTTTTGTTATGTATGAAAAGTAAAGAAAAAACTATAAAAGCATGAAAAAGTTTGTGAAGTAGTGGTTGTTGATTGAATTTTGAGAATTATGGTGTTGATGTGAAACATAAAGAAAAGTTTGGTTTGATTTGGTTGAATTGGATGTTGGAGAATGTTAATAAATTTTGAAGTTATTGATGATTTTGCTTGGTTTTATATGCGTTTACCTCGCATTCCACCACATTATCCCAACTTTTATCCTACCCATCACCCTAGCCACGTTACAAGCTTATTTAAGTCCTTTTTTATCTTCGTGCTCATGCTATGGTTATTGTGAAGTGAACCCTTTGTCAAGGTCGTAGAGTATTAATTGCATTTCGAGTCGACATTTAGGATGAGTGGATACCCTTTAAACACTTGCATGAGGTGTGAGATGTGGGTTTTGGGTTCTTTAAATTGCATTTAAACACATTTTGCATTGCATTCCATATTTTGTTGGGAGGTGAGGGTTAGAGCTTCATTTTTATAAGCCCATCATTAATTGTGTGGAGTGACAACCTGTGAGGTACTCTAGTCATCGATTCATTAAACTTGCTTGGTTGGTTTTGTTTGACTCGTATTTAGGAAGGACGGTAATTGGATGCTTGATTGGCTAGCTTTGATCCATGAGTCTTCGGATGTTCTCTTGAGTTATAATGCTCATTTAGTTTTATGGGGTGTAGTCAATTTTGTTGTGTTTGCTCAGGACTAGCAAAGGTTCGATTTGGGGGAATATGATATACATGTTTTATGTTGTGTTTTTCCCTCATTTTCGGTTTATTCTTGTGTTAAATTGGTAAGTTTTGTTTTGACTAAATATCATCCTTTGAGGTTAAGTTATGTTTTGGAACGGTTTTAGCATTAAGAGTTTTTTACAAGTTATTTTATGTTTCCTCGGTTATTACGCGCGTTTTTCAATTTTTTTTTATATGTTACTAGAGCGTAATAGGGAGTTATGAAGTCACTAGAAGCTAAAACAAGTCAAAATGTACTTGCCTCCGGATGCGTGCCAAGTTACGAGAAGCTACAAATGAGATTCGAAGAGATCGAGCGAAGAAGTAATAAAGATCTTCAAAATGGGCTCGATTATAGTAGATGAGGGAGCAGCCTTGCTGATTTATGCGCCCGCAACATAGATCAGCAGCTCCACAAGTCACTGTTTTGAAGACATGCGGGCACAGGGAACAATCCTATTTTGAACGCCACGGGCGCAGGGCGCGCGTGTGGCATTTCGTTCGGCTTTTCTTCGTGGTTTTTGCTCTTGGGTTTATTTTAATTAAACCCCAATCCCTATAAATATCCTATGTATTGGGTGCTCGACATAACTAGTTTTTAGAGCATATTATTAGATTAAAAATCCTAAAACAATTCTCTCTCTAGAATTTCAGAAACACTGAATTTGTTCTTGACGATTCGATTTTAATTAATGCAATTCGATCATTCTTCTAGTAATTTCTTTCCTTTTGCTTTTCAATTCTCTTTAGTTTATGAATCTGTTTAGTTTGCTAGTTTTTAGTTTAGTTTAATTAGTTTTGTTAATTTAGTTCTTAGTTTAATTTTAATAGTAATTAATTTAGATTTAATTCTTATTTTAATTAATTCATGTTTATGGCTTTGTTATTTAATTTTGTTTTTGTTTTAGTTTCTGTAGTCATGAGTGAGTAGTTTTTTCCTCTAGGGCTAGGGGATCTATGATCATGTTGTGAATTTATTTTATGTTCGTTAATTAATTCATGATTATTAGTTGAATTCCTATTATTGATTTATATCGATTGCAATTAAATAGTGGCCAGATTTAGTTGTGACTTAAGTAGTTGTCGAAATCGAGGTCAAGAGGTAAGATTACCACAATTAGACCACTAAATAATAGGCAAAACGAATTTATGCGAGTGAGAGCCGGTAAATGAGTTTTGAGGAAGTCTAATTTCGGGAGAATTAGTGAGCTCTAGTTGAATGAATATAAACGAATTGATTAATGAGCGTTTTATGAGTTTAATGATTGATCATAGTAAATCAGCCGCCCTAGGTTTTTATTATAAGAATTTAATTCGTTATTTTCCTTTCATTTCCTTATTTTTAGTTTCGTTTCTTTAGTTTTAGTAGCTTTACCAGAATTTTCCACAAAGGCACCTTACGCAATTTAGACTTTTTAGAGCTAATATAGTTTGATCGTTTTCTTGAGGATTTGATCGCTACTTCGCTAGCTATGTTAGTTAGAGTTGTTCGGTATTTTTGAGAGGTGTGCAATAACCTTTTTCACTTATCATGATAAATGTTGTTGCACAAGCAATAAGGTGGGGTAGGGACTAGGAGGACTTCGATGACGTGGACTGGTTCATGTTGATTGTAGTGATTCCGAATGACGTGGCACGACCTCCGAGATCCTGCAAAAAAAAGGCACATTAATCCTTGTCAGATTATTTCCCCCTCCGATGCTTAAGTAAGATATTTGTTTGAGAGGTAAAGTGTCCAATTACTTAATTAATTAAAGCTAGAGAGGGAAATGGGCAATTTCTAGAGTGAGAAGTTCCCTAGTCTGTAATAAGTTTGTTTTTTTTCAAGAATGTAAGAGCCCCCATTTTTCATCCATTAAGGCCTATTTATAGGCAATAGGATGGAGGATTAGCCTCTCATTGAATGACATGTGTTATTCAATCGATGGCCTTTTCTTATATTAGGGCTCATGGGCTTCAATTGCCTTAAGGAAAAGTATTCATGTTTTACCCAATAAGCATTTATGGGGCACGTGGTCTAGTAATAGGATGGCATTTGCCCATAGCCAGACACGTTGATTAATATGATTTTGACCTTTGTCATTCATCAATTTAGGACACTTGGTTCGTTGGGATTTCGTCACATGGTCCATCCATTTTTTGACACATGGCAGCCCGTAGCTATGCCACATCATTTTCCCCATCAATTGGGTTATTGGACTCTCAATCCAAGGCCCAATTGGTTTCAAGTACTTTTTAGTGTTTGGCTTTGTCAAAGCTCTTGTGGAGGGAAAATTTTGAAATTTTTTACCCCCTCACTTACCCTACTATTCACTATAAATAAGAGTGAAGGGTGAATGATTGAAAATCATTTCAATTCATTCACAAATTTACTTTAGTAATTTCTTGAGAGAGTCTTGTGAGTTTTTAGAGACAGAAGGGAAAGGTGATTTTCGGCAATTAGCAAGGCGATTTCGAGGTGGACAGTAACTCTTAATTCCCTCAACATGTTTGTCTCTTTCTTTAGGTATTCTTACTTGACTCCTTAATTCACTTCCTTTTAGTTGCTTTATTAATTATCATGTCTTCTAGATCTTCTTCACCTGGTAGTAATGGGGGGGGGNCGTCCCCGGGGGTGAGGGGGGGGGGGGGGGTTAGCTAGTACAACAACCCACAACCGGTGACTTTGGCTCGTCACCGGATACTCAATACTCAGTGGCCCCGCATATTGTTTCTTCTTTTTCTTCACCAATTCTTCCTCTCCGTCCTGTGCAGGGGGAAATGGCCAGAACCAAGCAAACTGTCACGGTGCTTGATAAATCTGGCTTCTTGTGGATTTCTCCCGATTCGTTGAATGATACAAACGAATCTAACCTTAGTGAGCAACCTGCCCCTGTAGAGCACTTTGATATATACTCCTGAGGGTAGTTCAGAGGAAGTTAGAGCTGAGCAGCCTTCTCCTGATTTAGAAAAGAAACCTTACTACCTCACTTCTCCTGGAACAACCATTGTCTCTTCTTCTTTTTTAGAGGACTTGAACCCAAAAAGATATGTTAGTTCCTTCTTGTTAGATGATGTGTCTGAACTGATAATTCCCCAAGAGGGATCCATGCTAGATTCCCCATCAGGTTCATTTGGCATCTATAAAGATGTCATTGATATGGGTGTATTCATCCCACATTATTCTTTCTTTTTCAAAATTTTGAGACTTTATAACATTGGTATGGTACATCTGACTCCCAATTGATGGGGCCAAATTCTTTCATTTGTTGCCTCCTGTGTTATACATAAGGTAAAGCCTATATCCTCTGCCTTTGTCAACATCCACACCTTGACCGAGGCTTCTGGTTATAAAGAAGGATGGTTCACCCTTTCCAATGTAAAGGGTTATAAAACAGTATTGGACAAATCCATTAAGGTTAAAGACATGAGAGAAAAAATTTTTTTGTAAAAGTTAGTGATGAAAGATTAGTTACTCAACTTCGGAAATGAAGCCTCAAACCTAGGCATAGTGTTAGGGCTCCTTCCCTTCCTACGATGAATGTAGAGGATAAAAAAGCTATAAATTTGTTTAGAGTTAAAATAGTGAAGTATAAGGGAGTTGAACATCCCAACCAACCAAGCCACTTGAAGTCTTTCAAAGAATACTTCTTGGATAGGAACTTCCTCGCAGCTTGTGTGATGGTGTATGGTAGGGACGCCGGTAAGATCGCATTCTTTAAGTCGCTAACATTTTTTCTTACTTTAAATCAATACTTAACCATTTTGTTTTCATTTTTCAGATGAAGCTATGTCGTCTCTCCCTCCGAGAAGAACTTTGTCAAGTCTCTTCTCAAAGCCAAAGCCAAGCCTCCTCAGGAGAAGAAGGGTGAAACTGAGTTATTTTCCTTGTACCCTTCCTTAACAGTCTGGTAGAGTTGCTTGCATTCATAACATGTTTTCCCATTTTCTTGTGTTGGACTTAGTTGATTTTGATATTTATCATTTAGTATCATTCCGGCCACCCCTAATGTCTTGCATTTTGGTGACCCATAGTCAATCATAAATAAGTAGGCAATCTCTAGTAGGTTGTAATTGTAACTTGTTCATATTATATATATATATATATATATATATATATATATATATATA